>VZUI01081043.1:0-16550 GCA_013401135.1 Cettia cetti | reverse complement strand
TCCTCTCCTCTCCTCTCCTCTCCTCTCCTCTCCTCTCCTCTCCTCTCCTCTCCTCTCCTCTCCTCTCCTCTCCTCTTGGTGGTGTGAAGTTGCCACCAGGATGTTATTTGGTGCTTTATTTGAGAAATGCACAATGATATTGATCCAGGTTAGGTAGATGAGCAAACCTCACTCAGTCCCCCTTTTATAGGTTCCCCAAATTCAAGCAGACTTATTAGGGGTTAGTTACAAAACCTTCAGAATAAACAGAAGAATTTTACGAGAGAGAGAGTAAAAGAAGCAGCATTCTTCCCAGCAGCTCCACATTTTGACTTTGTCATGTAATGGAAAAAGATGAAAACTATAAAAAAAATAGTTATAAAATATATTTCTTCATTTACTGCATTTGTGGTCAGAAGAATTTCCTCACACAACCTCTTAGAGTGAGGAGTGAAAGAGATACAGCAGAATTTGTAGAGCCTTGATTATATTGTACATGTATTTCATGTCATAAACATATGAAACATTTAAAATATTGTATTAAATATGTAGCAACATTTCCTGGCACAGAAAGAACAAAGGTGTGAGAGAAGATTTTTTAAAAAAGCTTTTAAATAATGCTGGTAAGAAATGTCCCAACATGATAAGAATCCTGTCTTAGAATAAGTTCCCTTTCATAGTATTCTCTTTGTTGTAGATACAGGCTGTACGTGAAAAAAGGCCTATTGGTTACTTTGAAAAAAGAGGTTTTAACTATTTAAGCTGCTACATAATTATTTTTAACCATTTGGCAGAAAAGGTGGTTACACCTTAAGTGTTAAGCAGTTGTTGATGTTTATGAACAACATTTTTAAAAAACTGTTATAGAGACAGATGCTTAGCATTTAAAAGACCTTTATGTGTAATTTTTTAAAAAATTATCACCATCTTATCAACTTTTCTGCTGCTTCCCATGGCTTTCCAATGATATTTCCTTGAGTAGGATAAATTATCTGGCTTTCTTGCTACAACAGGGAAAAGGATGAAAACAGAAAAAAAACAGAAAGGAGGACTAAAGAGTTTAGAGATCACTGAAAATAACCTCCTTATATAAAAGATTTGTTTTCACCATCAGGCACTCTTGTTCCGCCAGATGGAAACTTCTGTTTCCTACATCATCCTTTAAAGCAGACTAGTCTCCCTCATAACTTAAGACAGAGCAAAAAAAAAAAATAAAAATCTAAATCAGCGGAAAGTGGGTCAGACTTGGATCTCTCAACAGTCATTTGAAAACCTTGTGGAATAACAACCTCAGTACTCACTGTTTTTACTTGAAGATGCAACCCACAGAATCAATTGGAAATTTGATTCACCAAGTTTTGAAGCAGTTCCTAAATGCCCCACTGAAGAAATATAACTGGCTCAACTTCCAACACCTTTCTCTTTGTATTTCCACACCTATTCCTTTAGATTCAGAGAACACTATGCCAAGGGCCTGCTTAATATAGTCCTAAGAACAAGGGGGAAAGAATGCTTGCCTTATAATCCTCTCCCAGAAAATCTCTCCCTATGTGGCTGCAAGTAACCTCAAAGAGCCAAGCACATCGGTAAGTCTAACATATTGTTTGGTAAAGACAAAATACCAACAGCATGAGTTTCTGTTTGCCCTCAGAATTTAGGCATTGAGAAAAAAAAAGGTAATTTTTCCTTGTCTGGCTTAAGAAGTAAAATTCATTCAGGCTGTAGTAACTCCTGGGAGTTGTAGTATGTCTTTTTTCAGGCAGGCTCCTTCCCTCTGGGCCCACCTGGCAAGGATGCAGGTAAACAAGGCAGGGCACAAGGTTCACTGGTGGCACGTCTCACTAGGATACTAAACCTCATAGAAACACTTGCTTTTTTTTAATTTTCTGTGAGCTCAAGTATATGAGACCAGCTCTCCTAGTCTTGTAAGAAATTTTTCTGCCTGCACATTGAAACTACAGTATTGAAACAAATATATTACATATTGCTCTGGAACAAACAGAGGAGTTTCAGTTATTGTTTGGTCCATAGCACAGACCCAAATTAGCCTTATTGTAGTTCTCTTTGTATCAGTGAAAAGTGTGATATTGCTGTTTTGCATCTTACATTTTATTTACCTGCTTCTCTAACCCTGCATGCTGAATTTTCATTGGCAAGGAAATTTGGCATCCTTTCTCCCGGAAGGGAACTAGCCTACTCCAAGTACTTTGTTTATATACATGGGGCAAATCTCAGAATGGGAAAAGACGTCTTAGAAAATATTTCTCTGTTGTACTGGGAAATATACTAGAAGGAATATTTTTATTGGCCATATTTAAACAAACAGAAATAAAACAATGTTAAGAACTCACCCAAATAACAGTATTTTCTGGCAAGATTTTTTGGATACTTTCTACACAAGCTTGAAGGGGAAAACCTAACCGCTACAACAGAAATCCCCATTTCCCAACACCTCCAGTGTGGAAAAAGCTGGATCAACAAGCAGTACTTCTGCCTGGTAGGTTAGGAGAGGCTGGAAGAGGCTGCCTATAGTCATTCTCTACCAAGATCCCCAGAGAATGCTGCAGAGGATCTAGTCTGCAATGCTGAATTACACAGAAAGGCCCACGTGGCCTCTTTAGAGAGCTCTGCACAGCAGACATCTGCCTCCTCTGCCCTGAGCCCCATGCCTGCTATGGTGGTGCACGCACTCGTTCCCACTGGTACTCTCTTTACCCTTCACTAAACATGCTTGCTTAATGCAGTCTTTCAGCTAGTGGAAAATAGGTCCCTTGAAGGCTGTCATTCCCTTTCGGTAACCCCCTGGAACAAAACAAAGAGGTGATCTGACTTTCTGCTCTCCAGAGTTCACTTGGGATCAATTCTAACAACTCTCATAATGTCGAGATTAGGCAGCTTTTCCTCCTCCTTGTTAACAAGGCAATGACAAAGAGAGAGAGAAGTCAATTTCCTTTTCAAATAAAACTAAGAAGCCACTTGGCAGTAAATACAAAAGTTACAAATAAATAAGTGAAGTTTCTGACTGGTGAAGCCTTGCAGTACTTCTTACTGGTGGTACTGGCTTCTGGGTCAGGGGGAATCATCTTTAGGAAGTTAAAATTTGGATTCCATAGGCTTTAAAGAGCAGATGCAAATCCCAGAAGATTCCTTTTCAAGGTTAAGCTTGAAAGCTGCCCTTTTGAAACAGGCAGTTGCCAGCCTGACCACTGACCCTGTCATTTCTCTGGACAGGGACCTAAGCAACTGGGGAGCTGACAGGTCATCTGCCCTTCCTCACAATGGCAACAGGCAGGACCTGACATCTCCAGACACAGACTGCTGAAATTTTCTCTGAGCTGACTGAAAAAGCAGAAAGCAGGAACCAGTCTGGGTCAAATTTGCTCTGAAGAAAGTCCTCTAAGCCATGGGCTTTCAGGAAGGAATTTGGTTGAGTTGGATTGGACCTTCCCACTAACCATCTCACCTGCATTCAATGCCCAGGAGAACATCCTTCACCCTGTTCCCTTTGGTGTGAGCACCAATGGGTTTCCTCTCAGCCAGCCAATTTATGAGGTGACTAATGTCTCTCCCAGAACAGGGCTGCAAACCCCTGCTGTCCATTCACAGGAATTAGAAAATCATCAAAAGACACACAGATATAAAATCTAACTGTTCTTAATTACTGAAGTGATTATAGAAAAAAAAGAAACCAAAAACAACAACAAAATCAAACTCAACATCAACTACAACAGAAACCAAAAAAACATGGAGTATGGCCACTTTGGTTGTTCTCATCCAGTGGCCACTTTGGTTGTTCTCATCCAGTGGCCACATAATCTACACTGGATGAAACATGTCCATACTAAGCTAAACAGACAAGACATGAAAAAAAAAAACCAAAAAACAACCCAAAAAAATTATGCTTGATGCACTTAGAAACTTATACCACTGCTGTTTACACAACTGACCGAGTGGATAAAAACACCCATCCCACTTAAAATCACTTTATCTTCAAGCACTTCTGATGAGTTATCACTGTAGTCCTGCACAGGTTCATTCAAAATTTTGTGGAACATGAATCTAGGTATTTTTGGAAAGGGATGGCAGTTAATGCAAGTTTATGTCTATCAGTATATCATTAAAGTAGATCTGATTTCAAAGTGGCTCCATCTTAGTAGTTATTGCCTACTGTCAGATGAAAAGGGGTCCTGAAAGCAAGGCCCCATGGAAAAGATGAAGGTACAGTTACCTGCAGGTTCAGCCTGTGAGATGTCCTGCAGATGGCCCTAGAGATGCAGGAATGGGGAGGACACAGGCAGAACACAGAGCAAAAGTAGGTGAGAAGTAATTTAGCAGCTGGGATTCCCAGACTGCAAGGAAACTTTTTAGATAAACACTTAAAATAAACAACTTTTTCAAAATTTTGTTAAAAGCAAGCCAGTGGCCTGATATTCACCAGCCCTGCTATTTACTGTAACTTATACTTTGCAAAGAAGAATGCAAAAAGAAGAATTGAGCCTAATAACTCATCTAAAAAAAAGGCATCAATTCTGAGAATAAACTGCTTGATTTAAATTAAAGAGTAAAACATGGAGTAATTTTAAGTTAGTAAACCAGAGTAGGAAAATAACTGGAGTATCTGAGTCAGAAAATGGTCTTACAATAATTTTGGCTTCATGGATATGACCCATTCCCACTTCTTTGGGCAGATGTTCAAGCAAAACCGTAATATTTATAAGGGCAAACATCAAATGCAAGGTAGGAGTTCAGTTTGGTATTCTAGTGAGAAGAGCAAACCACAGCAGCTGCCCATCAGCCAAACAGCTTAAAGCCCAACTGACAAGTTCCCTGTATCTTCCACTATTTCAAGATTTGCAGGTTGTTCTGGGTAAAAGAGCAGCATTTTATTTTTACACTAAACAGAAGCAGTACCAGCAATGTCATAGAGTGAATAATCAAGGAAAGCCCTCTTGGCTCAGCTTTTTAAATAAGAATCATCAAATGGCAACTTTGTTGTCCCAGGTAGGGTCCCACAGGTTTGTGGCTGGTACATTTTATGTGTAAATATAACAAACTCTGAAGCCCCAGTACTTCCAAGTATTACCAGTACAGTCAGTGCTACACACCTCAGCTACTTGCAGGTGCAGCTGGATGCCACTGCCAAAATTAGATACACAATAGCATTCATAATTATCAGGGGACATAATGCAGCCTGACTTTTAACTCATTTGTGCCTTTTTCTCCTCAGAAATGTTACCCAAGCCTTCACACAGCCACAATCCCAGCTGTACTCCTTTTACCCCTGAGTCATGAGACAGCATAATTGTGGCATGTGAAAAAATTGTGAGTGTATTGCTTGGACAATTCCTGGAACTGACACACAGGAGATAAAACCTCAGGTTTCTCTGGCCTTGGCCTTCAAATGAAGCTCACAAGGGTTAATCTATTACTGTGTTGATTTGGATGTATGGCAAGTAGGGGAGTGATTGACTGAGAATCACTTCTTGATTCTTAATTCTTGATTCCTGTAAGAACCAGGTTTTTCTATGAAGTCATGTTAGAAATAGATCAAAAGAGTATTAAAAATTGTCTTTTATCTTTTCTTTATTACAGTCCAAACACCCAATCACATTTACCAAAGGTTTAGGAAAGAAAAAGTTGCAATATATATTTCAAAGGAAAAATACCCAAAACCCTCAAAAGCAGGGAAAAAAAAAAAATCCAAAAACACCCTACCAAAATGTCAGACCCAAAATCTAACAAAAAAACTGCAGGAAAAGTAAAACCAAAGAAAAGCAATCAGTTCTGTAAGATTTATTTCATTTAGCATAGCACTCATTTTATTCCCGTGATAGTTTAAGTTATACAGAGAATTAGCAGGAAGAGCTCAATTTCTCTCCCATTTACAATAAAAGGTATTCTTTAACTAACTGCTTAAAAAACTGAATCGACCAACCCAACACGGCCTTTAAATTTCCAGACCAAACTTTAACACTTTCTCAAGGACAAAAATTATTAGTATTAGTTACAAGACTAATTTATGGTACACACACTCACTCTGTAGGAAGATATATGGTCCATTCTTTCTTATATTTCCCATTGAAAACCTTCTAGAGACATTATTTTAAAACATTATTCTTAAATTCTTTTTCTTTATGAAAAAGCATATGACCTGGATTTTCTTATATTTTAAACACCAGTAAAATGAGCAGGGTTTTTTATTTCTCAAAAAAATTAAAAAGGACTGTTTTAATTCAAGTCTCTTTTTCCTTTTCACACATACCATATTCTGTTCAAATACAATATATTATTAATCATATCAGTGTTACAAAAAACCTATACTGATTAATATTGTGTTTATAAATGTTTTTCCAGGAATATTTTCCCAATATCAAGCGTTTTTGCCTTTTTCTGATGATTCTAAAAGACTTTTTCTATAATGTTTAAACCTTGAAGCTTTGGAATTTAAAAAAAAGTCTAAAACATAAATGCATTTTTGGTTTCCAACAACACTGCTTTGATTATGCTATAAATATAACTGTGTGTTGGAAAATATATAAGAATGAAAAACATCACAATTAAATGCATAGAACTAAAATTTATAATGAATTTGGAATATTGAAACAGTTACTACAGCTTTCAGTGTTTCTAAGTAAAATTTTTATTACAAATTTCCATCTTTACATTTTATCTACCATTCAGAAACAAATCAAATGCCAATCATACTGACCAGAAACATAATTTTCAGAAGCTGAAGGTCTAGTTTTTACTGAATTTATCATTACTCAGCCTACAGATTCTGACCTTGACTAATATATTTCGTCATCCTTAAGGAATTTTTTTTAAGTTATTGGACGTTTAGGCTATTTGAATATGCACTCTGTCTAAAATTCACAATAGTAAAATGTTATTGATTTTTTTGAGATAAAGATTTCAAAAATTTTTTTGAATTTTGTTTGTGTGGAAAGGCTACTTTTCATCAATCACAACTTGTGTGTATTCAGCCTTTGGTAAGATCCATATAAGAGCATATTTTGGTAAATGTACCTGCTCTTTCATATATTATGTTCAAAAGTAAATAAACCCATTAATTTGTGAAAAAAAAGGTCTAAATTCAGTATCCAAAATGAGACACCATAGGAAATAAATACTAAAACCATTCCGAATTTTCAGGTTTTGTTTGTTTTTTGTTCATTTGTTTGTTTTAGGTTTTTTACTATTTCACAGGTGTTATTTCAAAAAGCACTCCCCAGCAAGATAGGGAGGGCAGCAGAAGACATCTGTGATAAATCATGAAATAAATCCTTCAGGAATCCTGCAAACATGGGAAAACCATCACCATTTCTGAACCCTGTGACTTTGTCATAAGCTCCCCTTTTAAAGGACACCTCTATTTCTTGGTCCTTGGATTTCATGATAGTGATCGGTTGGCAAATTAATTGAATTTGTAGCAGAATATAAAGGAAACAATATTTTTGCTGTGGTAAAATGTCTCTTTTTTCCCCTTTCAAGAAGAGGCTCTCTATATATAACTAACTGTTCATCATCCTCTAGTTGAAATGCTAAAATAGTTGAATCTCCTTGTTCAAAGTACCTCAGTTGCAATATGAAGGAATAACCATTATAAAAATATCTGAGGGAAAAAACCCAGACCTGTGACCAATTTTTGGTTAGAAATAAGAAGAAATAAAATCCAAACAAATTGAAAATCTCAACATACCAGAGGACTTCATGAGTATCTGTACACAAATTTCTCATAAACCAATTTATGCACCAACCACAATAAGCATATGGGTCAGTTAGATGAAAAGCTATATTTCCCCCTTTCTAAAAAGCACGTTGTGTGGGCTGTATTTATTAAATAATTTCCTTTCTATTTTTTCTCTAGAAATATTGTTTCAGATCCTCAAAGAAATTCTAAAATTACCAACATAAGAGAAGGACTGCAAAAGTGCAACAAATAATTAGGTCACACTGTCTAAACACTTTGCTATGTATATGAAAATTAGAGAAATAGATGCCTACATATGCGAAATCTAGATTGTTTTCAGCAGCAAATTTATGAGATGTCTAAAATTATTAGTAGGTTCTAAGGAACAGCCTTAGGCACTGATTATGCACTATTCATTTTGCTGCTTAATACTGCCTGAAGATGGTCATCCTCACCAAGATCAAAAGTCTACCTTGAGAAGTATCCTTACTTTGATGCTATACAGCAGTAAATAATTTCATAGAGGTTTTTTGTTTGGGTGGGGGTTTTTTTGTTTTTTTACATAGAAGTTTTTTTGTTTGTTTTCTTGTTTGTTTTTGGGGACTAACACAAAACTCTCTTCCAGCTTCTAAAATGAGAATTTGCCAGTCTCAACTCAGTAGCTCTCCCACATTACTTTGGCGGCCATTTTGGACCCCTTTGGTAGATGCTCACTCTTTTGACCTTGTCACTCATGTTGCTCATGACCATGTACTCATGGCATAGTGCTAATACTGCAGTAATGCTGCACACACTCAGTCCAAGCAAGCCTAAGTGTTTCTTGCCTTCGTGTGGCAGTTTCTTGTATCAGTATATATCTGTTATGAAAAGACAACAGTAGTATGGTAGAAAGGAAGTTTCATCATCATTCATCATTCATCACTTTCTAGGAAGTTTTTTCAGTTACCCCAAAAAATCTCTCCCAAAACGCGGATACTTACCACACCAAAGACTGTGAGAGAAATGTCAGGGAAGAGATTTTTGTACCTACTGAAAGCTTCACTTTTCTAATATCAGTTTGATTAAAATGAACTACAGGTACGAACATTTTCCTTGTGATCACATTGAATACTTGAAAACTGCCTTGAAAAATGGAGGCCAGGCACTTGCTCAATAAGATGTGATTTATTGTAACACAGAGAAAATTCAGTCTGTGGTAAATGTTAATAATGCAAATAATTTCTATACTAATATTTACAGATTTCAGTCTCTTAAATCCATGAATATATCTACCTTCTTTATTCCAACAGTTGTAATTGTAACAGCCATTTCATTTCCAAAAACTGCAAAACCATTGTTTTAACGGAAGCTAGTGATAGGGATACATCTGTAGCCAATTCTGATGTGATTTTCTAAGACAAAAATAATTTATTATAATTTTCTATGGGTCATAAATGGTTGAAGGATGCTATTCATGACAACAAGAATAAAACATATACAAGATGATAATTTTTAAATTCCAATTTTTTCTTACATCGTAAGCACTTTTTGGCAGCTCACAATTTAAAATTCTCACAAAGGAATGATAAAAAGCATTATAAATAAAGTTTACAAACAGTCATTTCAAATTTAGTTGCTAGTAATCATGCCTGCTCTTGGTATCTTAAAAGTGAAAACAGTAACATGAAAATGAATGCAATATTATGTCAAAAAAAGGGTATTTCCATTTTGATCATCAAAAAAACTGATCTATTTATTGCAAGTATTTTCTAGTTCTTTTGTCTGAAATCTATGCTTATACTCTTCTAGGTAAAGAAAATTTCACCCTGTTGCACAAATATTATTAAATCCTGACTAAAGAAAGTATTACATTTTTCAGAAAACTACTTATTACTAATGTAGTTCATAAATACATCATGAAGATAAAAATTAACATCCTTTTTGCTTTAAACAATTTTCCCTGCAACTACACTTAGACCTAATAAAAAAAAACAAACATGGTACTTAGATTGCTTAAATTCTTTTCTTTACACTTTTGGAAGAGGAAAATGGGTGAAGCAAACAGTTCATAATAGAGATAAGGTAAGGAAATATAGACCTGAAATAAGCAAAGTTCATGAAAACAGTTAAGTAAAACGAATAGCACGGTAGGGACTGAATTAAATTTTTAAACGCACACAATAGAATACCTGTATAACACAAGTGATTTCCTTCTTACAGTCATAAATTCAATGCACAGAAACAATGCATTGCAGAATGATGCACTTTATAGGGCTTTTTTCTTCCCTTCTTAAAATATAGAACTATTATGATTCTCTTGTGTGGATGATAAATCCAGCTCAAAATTCTACCCACTGTGAGTTCTACCAAAACATAGTACTGAGAATGAGCTGTGAGGGAATGAATTATGATATACCAGTGGTTTGTGCAGTGTGTGTTTTGAAGACAGAAAGGAGAGGAGGAGAAAGAAGGGCACACAAAGAAAAAACCCAACGTTTTAAAGGTAATTTTTAAAAAACATGATACTATCAGAAGTAATAGTAAATCATTTTAATTAATTAAAATCTGAACCTTATAAAATTTTAAATTAAATAAGCTGACTATGGAAAGCACTCCACAAATAATAAATGCATAGGCACAAATTCAGGTATCAGCTTTGTATACTGACAATAATAAAAATTATTCCTTAAATTGTTTTCTCCAAAAGCAATAGCACAGTTAAATTCATCAAAGCTCCTATGTGTTGGAAACTAAAGGATTTCAAGACTTAGTTAATTCTGAGACCTCTGAATGACAAATATTTCAACTTAAAAGAAAACTACAAAGGAAGAACCCAAAAGAAGGAAAAGCATGATAACAGATACATACTCAAAAATTGAAAATATTGGAAACGTTAACAATTTTAAAGAATGTTTGAGCAGGAGGGACTTAAAATCCTAAAAACACTAACACTTGAATCACTCCAGTAATTTTAAATTGCTTTGTAATGTGCAAGCAAGGAACCTTGATCACTTTCACAATGAAACACTTAAGCTCTCTGATAATTTTATATCCTTATAGGCCACATATTTCTGGAACCCCATCATTTCCTAGCTGAAGTGGTTTTAAAAATATGTGAAGTGCTCCAATAATTTTAAATTATTCTGTGCAATGCAAGCTCAGAACCCTGATCACCTCAAAATTTAAGAGCTTATAAAAATTTGAAGTAGTCCAATATTTCTGAATGATTGGGTATTGTGATTTCACTTGTTTTATAAAGTGCTTCCATTTGCAAGGCAGTCTGGAGATAAACTGAAATATGGCTGTTGGCTAGCAAATATAGCTATGTAAAAATGTAATATTAAAAAATAATCAGAGAGCATATTCCTGCCCCTCACAAAAAATTGGAACTCAAGCAATACAAAGAAAAGGAAAATGTGTCCTGAAACCCCAGTTGGAAGCAAAGGAGAAAAGATCTGCCCCAAAATTTCAGTCACAAACTACACGTACAGAAACAGCTAACATATGAAAATTTACAGAAGATACAATAAATCAAACACTACATTGTTTCCAGGAGAGTTATAATTATTCATATGTCTAATAGCTTTTACAGATATATTTTGTGAATATCTGTAATGAATATTATTTGATCATCTTGTCAAAGTGTAAGATACTTACATCTCACTTTAATATGTGCTGTCTGGATTTTTTTTCTGGTTTATTTTTTTCATATAATAAAACCAGACAGGAATATTGTCACTTATCGAATGAATAATGAAAAATATGTTTTATTTCTGCCAGCAGTTCTACTCAAAAATGCACTGGTTTACTGAAGAACAAATAAAGTATCCTTATCTGTTGAAGTTTTTTAGATGGTTTACTATTCTGAAAGGGCTAGGATTTTAACTACTAATGCATGCAGTTTTGTGGGTAAAGATGCAATCTTACCAGGTTTATCCCCTTATAGAATGGAAAGTGAGGCTTCTGTATATCATTTAAGTTCATAATCTATACAAAAAATGAACCCCTATAGCAGGAATGTCAGCAGTGTTTGTCAGTTTGCATTTCAGTGAGTTCCCATGCACACTTAGAAATATATTTTGCAAAAAAATAATCTCACATTCAACATACATTGTCCTCCTTTATGCTTGCT
This sequence comes from Cettia cetti, assembly GCA_013401135.1. Taxonomy (NCBI): domain Eukaryota; kingdom Metazoa; phylum Chordata; class Aves; order Passeriformes; family Sylviidae; genus Cettia; species Cettia cetti. Next base: position 4,770 of record VZUI01081043.1, on the reverse strand, counting down.
TTGCCTCCCATCTTCTGCACATATACAGCAGGATTTCAAATTAGAGGTTTCACAGACTCAGTGTTGTATTTTTCATTAAGTTCCCAATTAATATTTAGTTGAAGTCTGGCTGTGGACAGGAGGTTCCTCTCAAAGTAGAGCAGTGTCTTTGGAAAAGACAGACTATCTGCTGAAAAGGCAGAGAAAACAGAGAAGTTGCCAGGATTCCTGCCCTTTCCACCAAATGCCAGGACCTATTATGATCCTTGGCAGTTATTTTGGTTAATGCAACGGTTTTGCTGTTGTATCATTTTCTGAGGAGCCTGAAATCCACTCAGCAGGGTGACCCACTTGTCTGCTAAGGTGTGTGTATATAACTTCCATTAGGATTAAGGGTAGTAATGTTCAGCAGTGGAAAAGCAGCTAATAAGGTATGTAACCCTTGAAGCAACTTTTTTCTAAACATTTCCACAACTAGGTCACAAATTCCTTCTCAAAGAAGCAAAGGAAGACATTGACATCAAACAGAGGCCCTCCTAAGCTACTTCAGCAAAAAGACTAATCATCAAATTGAATGAACCATCCAGACTTCAACAGAACTCTTGTATCTGAGGAAATTTGTCATCTCCCATAAATAGGATGCCTCCTGTATTTTTTAGCAGTAGTGGCAAATAGAGGAGGAAGAAAACAATTCATATGTCCCCTCATATTCTGAACAAGCAGAAAATGATACCAAGTAATTCTTCTACTAAATTGATATCCAAATATTCTATTACAGAAAAAAACAAAAAAAAAACCAAAAAAAACCCACCAAAAACATAAAAAAACTCACAAATTTTTCTTCAAATAACAACGCTGGAAAGAGAATATATATTTTTTCTTTAAAAATATTAATTTTTATTACTATGCAGCAATAAAAGTATATGTTTTGTCTTTAGCTCTGCTTCATTGGAGTAAGAGAAAATGAAACTTTATTTTAGGAATTCTTGACATGACTCAATAATGAGATTTTTACTCAAAGTTTGCAATAGAAGATTTACTCATTAAATGTCCCCAACTTTTTACTTGGCCCCAGCTTTTAACAGCAGAATATCTTAATTATTAAGAGAGGTGTAGTAACTCAATTACTATCAGAATGAAATTTACTTTAAGCTTCTAGATGTGTATTTTCAAACCTGGCCAAAAATACAAGAAAGGGAAAGTTGTTTTGTTCTCCATTTATCCCTGAGGTTTTGTACATCTCTGTTTTATCTTATGTGTTAACTTAAAGTGGAAGATAACTAAGTCAAGAGAGGCAGGCTGTAAAAGACCCAGCTTAACAGAAGCAATAGGAAGTACAAATAATCTGAGCAGGGAAAGCTTTTTGAAATAGAGATTTCAATCATCATGATTTAAGGAACTTTGATTTGGAAAATGTTGGATCTGACATGCCATCAGGATGACTCATTGTGCTGAAATACATCATGTTTCTCTATTATTGCATAATGTGACATATTGATATAATCAGATGAATTGTCAAAACAAGATGTCAAGTATGTGAAATTCAAATTAAGCAAAGTTTGGAAAAAGTCCTCAAAAGGGACTATATGTTATTACTTTAATTACACATTTTACTCCATCTTGAAAAGCAGGTCTTTCAATATTAGTGCCTCTTTGGACTTGTGTTTAAAATCTCTTCCCTTAATTTAGCCACATATTTTTGCTTTGCAGTTTACATTTACATGTCCAAGTGACCAGGGAACACTCACTCAAAGCATTTCCCACAAGAGTATGAGAAAGTCCTCTTCCTTCCTCAATTACTTGTCCTTTTTGTTGTCTGGAAAGTAATTTTTTAATTTCTTTTCTTGGGTTCTTATCAGTGTCTCAAAAATTTACAGATGGCCATCACTTCTAGAAGAGTGCTCTAAGTGACCCTGCTTGAACAGGGCCTTGGAAAAGATGACTGCCAGAGGTCACTCCAACCTCAACCATTCCATAACTGTGAAAAATTCTAGCTTTAGCTTTGAGTCTCCATCTGTTTCTAAAATCTTTGTAAACATTTGAAAGAGCTGAGTCTAATCTGAACCCCATTGCAAAACCAGATGTAGCTGATACACCACTTCCATACTCACAATACTTCATTAGTCATAATAGTCAGACTGATGTGGAACAGACCCCTGTTCAGATCTGAGTATCCATGGCCTTTAATTTTGTCTGATAGTTACAAAGTTTAAGGCTGCAGTACTCCTTACAAAACTTCCCACATTCATAAGAAGTGCTAGTTTCAAAAGCAACAAATACATTTTTGGGATAGAAAGTAGAGATGAGTCTGCACTATTCTCAAATTCTGTTACTCCTGCAAGAAAAGACTCTTTCCCAAGGGAAACACTGGCACGTAAAATGTAATACAAGATGTCCAATTTCTTGGAACTATAGAGGTGTGAACACACTTAAGGATTCTCCCACTGTAACCCATGTCCATGCCAAGAATGGTTACCTGCAGTGGAGTCCCCATGGCTCACTGGGACAGGATACCTTCCTTTAACTGACTTAACTGTTAATAGTGTGTGCTGCTTTTACTGCAGAGGAAATAAAGGTTAATCCACAGAACAACTGTCTCACCTCAACCCTCCTGTTAAAATGCTAGGTAGCATCACATTGTTATTATTATTCTGAAGAAAATGTAGCAGAGCCTTAACAAAAATAACAAAACCCAAAAAATTTCTTGTATGTAAATAAGCTAAAACATTTGGACGTATTATGTTTTGAATTTTTTAAACACATCAGGAATTTTTTTTTTTAAACCCAAATACTCCAAAAGGAAAATAGTTTATTGTAGTTTATTGCTAAACTATAATACAATTTTCATGCTGAAAGACAAAAACCCCCTATACTGAACTAGTGGTTAATTCAAAACCTGCCTGAAGCGTGGCACACAGTAATAATGATGACAACATCTAGTCCAATAATACAAAAATCAATAGACTGCATTGAACTGCTACCCAAAGCAAATCTAGAATGTCATTTGGTTGATTATTAATTAAATTGGCACCTGCTAAACTAAATACAAATGAGCTAAATACCAACAAACTTTATTTTACTTGGAAAATTAAAAGGTTAGGTAACTATTATATGGAGTAAGAAAAGAAGTAGAGTTTTTGATGTTGCTAGCAAAGAATCCTGAAAATTTTTATGCCTTAGGCTTTGAGATATTTAAAGGAAAGAAAAAGTGATTGTACAAATTGTATAATATAGCTTTTGAAAATGGTCTTTTAATTCTTATTGATCACAACCTTGGCATTCAAAGTCTAATTATACTAAAAAACTCTGCTATATACCCAGTGTACTCAGAAATCATTGCCTGAAATTAATCAACACTACAAGCACACCACTACTAATTACAAAATGATCTTTGTAGTGCTTCTTACACCATTTGTTGATGCTCTTAAAAATGACCTGAAAAACCTCAAACCAAATCATAATTTCCAGGTGACATTTTTATTGTATCATTTATGATACATGATGAAAGTGTCCCACAAGGCATTCAGGCAAATAAACAGAACATAAGAATTCCCCTAGAAAGATACATTTTGTTTCAAATTTCTTGAAAAATCTGAAAAACAATTACATTCTAATACCAGATTATTTACTTCTGGAAGACTTTTTTTCTGTTAATTATTTTTGAGCTCTCTTTGCAAGTTCAGATTTTGAAGTTCATTTCTCCCACTTGCCAATTATACCACAGCCAGTGGTTGCCTAAATACTTATCTTTAAATGGTGTCTTGTGCTTTTTATGAAGATACCACCTGTGAAAGCTAGGAGCTTTCTACAACTTAAATAGGCAAATTTCCTTTCAGATGAGAGGCTTAAATTTGGTTTAATATAGAGATATTCCTGTGCCTCAGTGGTGAATAGGTGGAGTTGTTGTCTTCATCAATCTAATGTGTTTTATTTACTGATATATCATATACAAACTATATAATAATTAATAAATAACCTGGTACTGACTTTACTCATAACACTTAAAGTGTTATGAGTAAAGCTAATTTCAGAGGGTGATGTTCAAATAGTACAATGAGTTCCATGTGGCCTATATATAATAACCGAATTAGATCACACTTATCACCACAGTGTATTCACGTACATGCAGCAGCACCACTGGGGTTTTTTGATGCTTTATTTTAGTTCAGGCACCAAAAGCTTTGCTAGCTTTCATCAGTATGTGAGAAAAAGGAAAGTAAGTGAGCATAAAAATCTAGTTAAAAGAGAACACCAAATATAGAAAAATATTTTTATGACCTGTTTCAGAATTTCTGCCAGTAAGAATTGGAATTATTTTCTAATAACTTTGACACAATTTCTGGAAACATAAAATAATGTGGCCCTTAAGGGCCAAGGACCTAAGGAGAAACAGTAAAATGGTGGAAACAAATGACTGCAAAATTTTTGAATTATATCTGGCAGAACCCAAATCATAGTCTAAAAAAACAATTTATTCTTGAGGTTGCAGTTAATAGGGCTTCACTGAGGCATTAAATCCGTTGCCCCAGCTGTTTCCCAATCTGAAGGTTTGTGCTTCAATTATACTTAAAAAATAGATTAAAATGCTGTAACAAACATTTACTTACCTTCACAACTATTTTTTTCTACATTCAACATTGAAGTACATTGAAGTAGTCTCTGTCCACTCTACTCCAGCTGCTGCAACATCATAAACTTGAAGAATTCCAGTGCAGCCTCTTGTAAGGTCTAGCATCATAGTTACCTATTTTCATTAAAAAAAAAAAAAAAACAACAAACGTTCCTGCATGC
>VZUI01081036.1:0-51576 GCA_013401135.1 Cettia cetti | reverse complement strand
ATTGTTGTGTCTGAGCAAAATGGGGAAGCAGCAGCAGCTCACACTGTGTGTGGAGTTTGGAGTTACACACTAAAGAACTGCAGGGTTACAAATAGATGAAAAATATAAAAGCTAAAGTCCTAAGGCATCACTGTGACTGGCACTGCTATGCCCCAAATCTGTTCCTGCAGTGCTGGGATGTTGCTGGGACAGAAGGGAGAAGGACTCAGGCTCAGGGTGCAGCAGTGACCCCGGGAGCCTTGGCAGCTCCTGTGCAGTGCTTTGGAACAAGGCAGAAATTTCAACGTGAATTTACAGCCCTGACACTCAGCTCAAATTCCCGGCGTGGCTGCTCCGGCTGCTCCTGACAATCAGAGCAGCTCCCCGCAGCTCCGCCGTGGGGAGGAGCGGGCAGGAGGTGCCGGCTGGGAATTCATGGCCAGGAGCGCTCTGCCTCCCCCAGGCAGCACCAGCCTGCCTCTGCTCCCAGGGCAGGGAACGCTCCTGGTTCCTGTCGGGAGCATCCCCAGCCTGGGCACTGCACAGAGTCCAGCACTTCCAACAGCAGCTCCTGCAAAGCTGCTTCTACTTCACCTTCACTTCAGGGACTTGTGCCTGCAAACAGCTGCTGCTCTTTCCAAAAGTGATGGAGAATTTGGATGCCTTCCTGGTATTTTGAAAAAAAAAAAAAAAAAAACACCCCACCTTTAAGATATTTGATGTTTGCTATTGAAAAGAGAATAATCATGTTTTTAAAAACTAAATCCCTGTTTAAGGTGTTTAGAGAGCCCAGTGGTGGCTTTCAGCAGTGGAGAGGGTGAACTTGCTCCCAGCTCTGTGAGCTTCTTTCTCCCCTTCTCTTTTATACATTAGAATCAGGTTATTAATAACCCTTTTTAAATAGAGCAGGATTTATCTTCTTCCAGGGGTAGGGAAGAACTCTTTAATTAAAAGTGATGCTGATGGCTGTGGGGCTGCTGAGCTGCTGCCAGGGGATGCCAAAGATGTGTCCCACCCTGCTGTGCCCCCTGGCACTGGCTGTGGGGGGAGAGCAGCCTCATCTCCAGGTCTGCAATTGAGAACTTTGGGAATTGGGAGAGAAAATCAGGAATCTGGGAATTGTGGCTTGCTGGGCACAGATCTTGCTGTTTGAGGGTTGGATTTGTGAACTTTCCCAGGTGCCAGCGTGAGGGGAGGCAGCTCCCAGCGTGTCCCACCAGCCCAGGGCTCCAGGTGCACCCACAGAATCCTCCAGCAATAATTCACACGGGGTATAAAAGCCTGGGGCTTCTCTCAGCCATCACCAGCACAAGCTGTGGGGTGCTGGAGGTGGTGGAATCCTTGCCCCAGCATTAGTGAGCACCACTCTGGCCTTTTATCATTCTGCTGCGTTGTACTGGTTTGGTTTGATAGGCTCCCTTGGGTAAAGGGAGAAAGGAAAGTCCAGAGGAAGCCTTGACACATTTGGCTCGATGATTCAGCCTTGCACACCCTGGAAGAAATTCAGTTTGCTGGCCTGCAGGCTGGAAAGGTGAGGCTTTTCCTCTGGAAAAGGGAGGTTTGGTCATTGTCACCTGCCACCTGTTCCCATGGGGTGTCACGTGGCAGCTGGAGCCTTCAAGCCCCTTGGACAAAACATATGCAAAGCCTATTATGGAGCTGTGGAACTGAGCCTGATCACGTTGAAATTGGGTCATCCTTTGTTAATGTCACTTTTTCAGATCCATGGGAGCCAGCGGTGCACGAAATATTCAGTGCAATGCAGACCACAGAGGTGGAAGTAGAGAGCCTGGGAGTGTGCCTGATGCTGGCAGTGCTGATGTGGTCTGAGCTGAGCAGAGGGCACAACTCGAGGTGTGTTGTGTCACCAGATGAGGAGACTTGGATGGAGAAACCCAGAAATGAGGGAATTGCTGGAGCATTTCCCCAGCATTCACCCACAAAACCCCACCAACTTGTCCCAAAGGAAAACAGCTCCCAGTTGCCTTTCTGTTTTGGAAGTGGGCTGTAAGTCCAACAGCTTTTCATCTCAGGAGAGAGGCTTTTTAAAACCAGGTGTGAAGTGCAGCCGTTCATCGGGGAGGATTGGCTGTGTTCCCAATCCCAGACCTGAGTCAAGCCACAGCTTTCCTGGCTGGAGAGAGCGTTGCCAGTCCTGGCAGGGCAGAGAATCCTCTGGAAGCACCCTAAGAGTGGTGCCATTCCCTGGTGAGGCTGTCCCAGCACCCAGGACCTCACCCCTGCTGCTGCCCAGGCTGTGACACCTTGTTTTGCTCCTGCTTTGCTTAGCACAAGAAGGTTGCAAAGCCCAGGTTCAGCCTTTTCCAAAATCACTTAATGAAAGGATTCCTGCCTTTTCCAGCCTTGGAAAAGATCCCTTTGGAGCAGCACAGAGAGGAAGTGCCGTGCCTGTAGCAAAGGAGAAATCTGGAAGCACTCGGGCACTGTGAGGATCACTGCAGTGTGAGAGCCTGCACAGGAAAACAAACACATTTAGGGCAATAAATCCAAGCTTTTCAAGCTCTCCCAGGAGCTGGGCCTTGCTGTTGGAACCTTGGGACTGTGTCACAGCACAAGAGCAGTGCCACCACACCTCCTGTCCTGATTCCACCGTGGAGGGGGGATTAATCTGGAGAAGAGAAAGTTTCTGATGCTTGTTAAAATTTGGCTGAAGCTCCGAAACTCCAGGGTTTACATGTTTTCCAAACTGGTGGGTGGTTCATTCTAATTCTGGGTATGCAGTTTATTCACATACACAACTAATCCTTTTTCGAATCCTGTTAAGTTCTTGTTCTTCTCAGTATCCTGTGGCAATAAGTTCCAGCAGCTAATTGTGCTTGTGTTGAGCTCCCTTGATCCACTTTACTCATGCTTGCTTTAAAATTTAAGTGTTGTTCTGAGAAGCTTGGTTAATTTTTTTAATTTTTTTTGTTGTTGTTGTTCTGGGAGATAATCTGTGTTCTTGATCCCATTTGTGGCAATAGGGCTCGGGCTGGAAGGGAAGGGTGGGTTGGGTTTTGCCTCAGCTGTTGCTGAGGGGGAAATTTTGTGCCTCAGTTTCTGTGGCAGCTTGGAGAACACAAGGAATGGCTCTGTAGCCAAGATAAGTGCAGTGGCTGTGGTTTGTATGTGAAGCTGGGGAAAATACTGAGTGAAAAAGCAGAAACTTTCCATACCAGGCTTTTCCAGTATCCCTGAATTTCTGAAATCTAAAAAACCAAAACAAAACAAAACCCACCCAGCATTATTTCTGTATTTCTGCCCAAGGAATTATTTTAATTTTTAAAAGAAAGAAACAAATGCTGGCTGAAGAGATGATGCAAACGCTCACCTTCCATTGCAGCATTGGCTCCGAAATTTGGATTCTCATGGATGAAGCTGGGTCTCCTCTAGCTGGGAGGATTCTCCTGGAGACCTGAAACATTTCTGATCATTCTCCCTCCCTCTGTTGACTTGCACTCCAAGGTTTGTGCTGCACAGAGCAGCTCAGGGATGGCCATTCCCCCTCACAGCTCTCTGCGAGGGCTGGCCTGAAAATCCTCTGTCCTTTTGTCCCCCGGATCGGGAGAATCTGAGCTTGAAAACACCACCCCTGATTAAACCCTCCAAGAAGCAGCAATTCTGTGTGCTCATTACTCAGTTCTGGCTATGTTCTGCTTAATAACTAAACACTAATTAGCTCCACAGTTTTGCTACTATACTTATAATAGCCCCCATTAAAGTTATGGGGTTTTTAGGCAGTAATGGCTTACAGAGTAATTAACGAGCAAGAGGCTTTTATTACTACCTTTATTTTTAGCCTGTGCTTTACAAGCCCATTCTGCCAAATCCCAAAAATCTTAGAGAGAGGCTTGGAGTGCCCATGCCCTGCCAAGCAGTGTGGAAAGAGCAGGGATGAGTGTGGAGCACCCGGAGCTCAGAGCTGCTCCAGATTCCCAAAATTCCAGCCTGGTTTGGAGGAAACTTAAATCTCATCCAGTCCCACCCCCTTCCATGGGCAGGGGGCACCTCCCACTCTCCCAGGTTGTTCCCAACCCCATCCAGGCTGGCCCCTCATCCTGACCCAGCCTTTTCCCCAGTGCTGTGACCTCCCTGTGCCTCAGTTTCCCCCTCCGGGCACAGGACACCCCTGCACTCACATCCCCGGGGTTGATTTCTGTGCCTGAGCCAGGGTGTGAATTCAGAGGGGTTTTTGGGCTCACAGGGGGTGTGGGTTGGGGTGGGCACAGCAGAGGGACCAACTCTGTCTTGTGCCACTCCAGCATCATTTTTCAGCAGGGCTCAGACCCAGCTGCTGCTGCAAAAGTGAAAGGAATCCTGTGTTTAGATTTTGGGAACAGCTTCTGGTGAGAATATTCTGAAGTGTGAGTGTTTATTTTCTTTGCAAAGCTTTTGTTGCAGGTTTTGGCAGCGTTTGTTTGTTATTTCCTGGCTTGTTTGGAGCACAACAAAGCGTTTGCTGTGTTTGTCTGGGGATTTTTTGGGTGTGCTTTCTTCACAACCAGACAGTGTTTTTACTCCAGTGAGATGTATAGGTACAAATTCAAATCAAGCCATTCTTTAGTTTAACATTTTCTAAATCACTTCTCTTCAGTGTGGGCAAACCAAGGATTAATGACACTGGGGCTGAGCAGCCCCAGAGGAGGAATGAAGGTAAAACTGCCTATAAAGGTTGCAGATCAAATCACTCGTTTCTATGGCAAGTGTCAGAGCTGATGCCAATTAACTTGATTTAAAAAAAGAACCTTCAGTGTTTAATAATCCAGCGTGTTACTAACACGTGGCTCCAGGATTTATTAAAGCTTTTTTATTAGATCAGTGCCCTTTCCATATTGTCATTCCTCGACACCATTGCCCTCTGCCGGAGGATGGGGATCTCTTTCTTCATGTGGCACCTGATTCTTCCCAAAACCGTGCAAAACTCCTTTGTTTTAGGAGTACTTTAACCCCAAAAACACTTACATTTGAGACAGTGATTTGTGGCCTTCACTTCACTTCTCAAAAGTGGAACAACAACAAAAAAAAAGGCAGGATACTTTCTGTAGTGGAATATAGAGTTTGATTGTTTTAATTGATGTTTAAATTTGTTCCTCCTTCTTCATTTCCCTGGGGAAGAGGAGATGGAGAAGTTTAAAAGTGACAATCTGAGCGAAGCAGGTTTTGTTTGGAACAATTTCAGTGGGAAAAGGAGAGTGGTGCCATGATGGGGAAGGGGTCGAGTGAATGCCTGGAAGAGGAGCATCATTTTTCCCAGGACAAAAATCATCACCTGGCTTTGGCAACAAGGGAATTTGGGGATTTAGGGCAAGCTCTGTCTCAGGCTGTGAAGCTGTGACTCCTCACCAGCAGTGTAAAATCACAGGCTCCCATGCAATTCCTGGCTGACGCTGTCCACAGCAGGAAATGGATTTCACCTTTGGCAGCTTTGGCCCGTGATGAGAGGGAGAGCGTGGCTTTGTGACCCTGAGAGCCCTCAGTGGCATCCGGTGTTGAGAGAGAAGCTTGAAATGCTCTGGGTGGAGATTTCACAGTGCTCACAGCCACCCCAAAGGAATTCTCACCACGTCCTTCAGCCAGGATCATCAATAAAAGCAAATCCCTTCAGGAATTAGCAGTGAGGAAACGCTGCAAAGCAGAGCCCGTGGTGCTCCCTGGGTGCTGCTGGGCAGCTCAGGATGCAGAGCGTGGCCAGAACTGGGGTCAGGGGCTGGCTCCATGTCCCTGCCAGCCACCCACTGCCACCTGGGACCCACCCTGGGCCCGCGTCCCCTCGGGGACACTGGTGGCAGCCACTGCATCTGCACCGATGGGGCAAAGGGAGCTCAGCCAGCTCCAGGGGGACAGGGAAGGGAGCACTGGCACATTCCCTGTGCCTGGCAGCTCTCCCTGCTGGGCCACGAGTGGGCTGTGCTGGCCCTGGGCAGCTGGAGCTCCACAGGGACAGCTGAGTGACCAGGGAGCTGCTGGAGCACATGGAAGGGACCCGACACTGGGGACAGCTCAAAGCACAAATCCTTGGAGCCTGCTCGCTCTCCTGTGCTGAGGGGCTGGAAGCAGAGCAGCACCCAGGGGCCCAAAGGGGCCCATTTTCCATCATGGCAAGCCCAGCCTGCCCCATGGGACGAGGCTGGATTGAGCCTGGATGGGCAGGAGCCAGGAAAAGGCAGCTTCAAGGTCGGGGCACTGTCTGGAGGAAGCTGCCCATGACAAACAGGGCATTTGGTGATGCCAGCCCACTGTGGCAGCCTGCCAGGGGCTGTGAACGGGCTCTGGGGGGATTTTTTTCAGCTGTTGTTTCCTCCCACTCCCTGTCCAGCAGCAGAATCCTCTCCTTGGTGCACTTCTGGGGGAGGCACCCTGCCAGGTAAGGGGCTCAGCCTTTCCAGCTGCCCCCGAGGGCCCTGCAGGGATGCTCAGGGGACCTGTTCCAGCTTTATCAGAGGATTCCAAGGATGCCAGCACTCCTTGTCCTCTGTTCAGGCACAGTCAGCAGCAGCAGGGACAGCAGGGATGAGGCCAGATGCACTTTCCTCAGGGCACTGTGCTTTGGCAGATCCAGGCCAGCGGGAATTCTCTGGCTCCAGGAGCTGGACAGGGATGCAGCAGAAGGCTGATGCTTGCTGGAATAATTCCTCCTCTTCCTCCCTGGTTTATTTTGTCTGAATGAGGCTGCTTTCACCAATTCTGAAAACTAATGAGAGAGCTCTGACTGGGGAACTGGCTGTTTGCTACAGTTGGCTGGAATTTTCCTACGAATTTGGGTTTTGTATGCACGGAAAAAAAAAAATTATTCGCTGAAACTTTAGCTGAGGGATATTTACATGACACTTTTAAGGACAAAGCCCAACCTATGACCCCCTTCCCTCTTGTTTTCCCTGGTAAATTAATACCTTTGTGATTGAAGTGCTAATTTGGAAGAACCAGGTTCTGTCCAGCCACTTGAATATTGCTTGATTGCAAGATTCCTTTAGAGGAAAAACCTCTCAGTTCTTGGAGCCATTTCACTCCAAGTGGGCTCCGTGCTGGGGGCTGGCTGTACAGCCCAGTGGCCAAGGGAAACTCAGATCAATCCAAGTTGGGCTAATCAGGGACCTGAGCCTGGATTCCTCCACGCCTGCCCCCTGCAACCAAGAAGAAACCAGCTCTGGGAAAATAATTTCACAAGTAGAGCGTCACCAAGAGCTGGAGGGGATAAAGGAGGGGATCTGATAACTCCCAGATCACCGTCCGAGGGTGAGCAGTGCTGTTCCCAGAGCATCCTGCTCCCTCTGCAGCATCCCTGGGCTCTGCCTGCCTGCACTGCAGCCCTTTTAGCGGCCTCTAATGCGTGTCCCCACATGGGAGCAGCAGCACTAAAGTGCTACCCGTGTTTGCAAACTGCCCACCGGGCGCGGCAGCCCCGCTAAGTGCTGTGCTTTGCTCGCCGAGGCGCCGGGGTGAGACACAGTCTGCTTAAATCTTGTATGTGCTCGTGTTGCATCAAACTAAGCCATTGTGGCACTTTAATACACTCCAGGCACAGCACCTCCGAGAGGAAACCAACCTGAGCAGGCTGCTGGAAGCATGAGCTAAAATTTCTGTGTTGGAGCTGCCTGCAGGATGGGATAGCTGAGGGAATACTGATGGGAATGATGCCTTTTTGGGGCTACCTGAAAACAGAGGCCAGACAGAATTCAGAGAATAAAAAGCAGTTCTATTTATGGAAGGGCCTTCAGGTGCATTCAGGGCAGACAAAGCCCCCAGGGGCTGCACCCAAAATGGACAATGGGCACGGGGTTCACACTTTGATCAGTTTGGGCCATTTGCACATTGGGGGTTCAGCTGCCAATGACAGCTCCAGGTGATGAAGTCATTCACCCCAAGTTTGCTGCCCCCAACTCACTTTTGTTTGCATCTCTCAGGCCTGGGGCAGTGAGGGGTCCTTGATTGCCAGGCCTGGAGAGGAATTGTTGTGTCTGAGCAAAATGGGGAAGCAGCAGCAGCTCACACTGTGTGTGGGGTTTGGAGTTACACACTAAAGAATGGCAGGGTTACAAATAGATGGAAAATATACAAACTAAAATCCTAAGGCATCAGGAAAAACACGGGCTCACATTTCCATGCCCCAGGAGCAGAGGAGCAGCCACCCCCAGAGTTCTGCCTGGCCAAGGGAGAGGGTCTGGGGAGTCACAGCATGTGCTGATGTGTCAGAGGTGTGCTTGTGGCAGTCCCTGCTCCTTCCATGGGCTTGGCTGGCTTGAGGGGAAGGCTCAGACTGGTTCACTGAGGTGGCTCAGACTGGTTCACTGGGAATGCTCAGACTGGTTCACTGGGAAGGCTCAGACTGGTTCACTGGGAAGGCTCTGTTCTGCTGGGATGGTTCAGGCACTGCAGCTCTGAGCAGCTTTCTCTCACCTGACAAGAGGGACTTGCTTGACAAGGGGTGCAAAGGGAAGGCAAGGCCCTGCCCCCCAGGAGGCATCTCCCTGGAGGGGTGGGACACTGCTGCTGCTGCTCACCTCCCCAGTGGGATTTGTCCTTCTCCAGGAGAACTCTGCTGCTTTCTCTGCCTACCGGCCTTTGCTCTGTGTTGCAGGTTTCCCTCCACATGAGTCCCTGAGGTTCCTGCTGGCAGCCCCAGCAGTGCCCTGCAGAAGTGCCCTCCTGCTCCTGGGCTCAGCAGCCGAGGCCCCTCCAAACCTGCTTCTGCAATGGGTGGGTTGTAAGCACTGGTAAGACCCACGAGTCGTGTCGCCTTGGCTGCTCTCCCTCCTCTCTCGTGTTCTCTCTCTCTGTCCTTGCTCCTTCCTGCCCATTTATTTCTGTTCTCCATGTGCTCTGCTGTTCTGTCTCTGGGGTTTTCACTGTCAGGTAATGAGGAGCTGTGGGCCCAGTCAGTCTTGGAGATGCCGAAGAGACGAGACATCCTGGCTATCGTGCTGATAGTTCTGCCCTGGACACTGCTAATCACCGTCTGGCACCAGAGCACCATTGCCCCACTGCTTGCAGTGCACAAGGGTGAGAGAAACCAAACCAGCCCATGCCGAGCCCGTGCATCCCCCCTTCGTCCTCATCTCCTCTCTCATTTCATTTCCCCACGGCAGCCATGCTCATCTCAGCTCCCAGACCATGCCCACCTCTGCTGTAGGAACAGCCCAGTGCTCCTAGGGGTTCCTCAGAGGCATCAAACTGCACGCCATGGGATGTGCTTGCTGCACTTGGAGAGCTCTTTACGGCCTAAATCCAGAGTGCTGCTTCTCTTTGTTCCCCTCCCCGCCGGCCTTTTGCAGCGCTCTGCACACAGAGTTATTCCAGCAGGAAAGCTGCAAAGGAGAGAGCAGAGGAAACAAAGCTGCCACTCGAGGCAGCTGCTCTGGGAGACGTGAGGCTGAGAGCACTTTTTATGGAAAGGAGAAAAGCAGTGCTCCTGCACTTGAAGGAGAAGGCAGGAGCCAGATCTCACCTGTCTGGGGAAGTTAAAGTGCTCTGAGAAGTTGACTCCACGCTGCCTGTCACGTACTGCAGTAAATACAGCTCTGGTCCAAATCAGGGGGCTCCAGGAAGTCCTGAGGGAACCCTTTTGGCCAGAAGCATCCCAGTCTGGTCCTGCCCTTGGCACAGCAGCAATATCTAAGGGCCATGAGGGCTCTTGGGGGCTGGAAGAAGCCACACTGCCTTCTGCCACCTTCCTTCTTGGTTCTGCCCTTCTGCTGTGGGCAGGCTGGTCTGGGGGAAGAAGGCCAGCTCATTTTCAGGACCCTTTCATCCTCTCTGGTCCCTTTCTCTGAGGGGTTCTCTCCCCTTTGTCCCCATGCTCCATAGCTCCTTATCCCTTTTGCTGGACACTCTGATGTGCAGTTTGAGTTGCAGGAAGTTCAGTCTGTCCTGGACAGTTTTCCCTTTCTTCTGACAGCCACCTCTGAGGCTTTGGGCAGGGAAAAATGACTCTGATCTCTTAAGAAGGTGGACAGAGGATGAGGGATCTAAAAGAGGACTTTAAAGATGAGCAAAAACACGCTGCCTGTCTGTGCAGCAGTTTGATCACTGCCCTAAAAGCTGTTTTCTGTGAATGGCCTCTGCAGTTACAGCACAGAGACTGCTCCAATGGCTTGGTCAAGAACTCACCAATGACTTTGATGAGCACTTCTCTGCTTCTCAGAGCCCCCAGTGGAAAGTGAGCAGTGGTAGAGACCGACCTGAAAGCTCTTGAGAGGAATCATTTTGTTCTTGTGAAGCATTTCTGAGATGCTCTGCTCACAGGTGCTGAGAGAGATGTGCACCTGGAGATGCCCAGAGCAGCAGCACTTCCCCTTGCCAGGGCTCACAGCTGAGGCCTTGACCTGCAGGGCTTTGCAAACTGTCCTAGGCACCGCCCTGGCTAATTGCATTTGTGTCTGTGTCCAATGCATTTCACAGATTTATTTCTGAGTAGATTCCAGCGTTCTCTTCTCTCAGAGCTCTGCTGTGTGATGCTGAGGTGCTTTGCAATGCACAGGGCCTGGCAGCAACACGTGCCCTGTTCCCTCCCCCAGATATCCACCCCGCCTCTGTCAGTGCCACGGGGTACAAAGCCTTCATTTGGTTCAGGTATCAAAGTCTGTGCAGCTGGAGGGATAACATGCTATGGAAAAGGCATGGGTAGCCCCTGCTGGGTCAGATCTAATGGCTCTCTGTTCCTATTCTTTCTCATATCAAGGTCCTGCTTAAATATATATATATAATCTATGGCTCAAAGTGTTCTGTGCCCACTGGAGAGGCAGCCTTACATCCTGAGTGGGGGTTCCCCTTCTTCTCTGCAGACTGTGGCATTCCTGCTGCTCTGCAGTGGAAAACGTGGAAGTTGCACCCTGGAAAAGCGGCGGGTGCATCTACACTGGTTTTCCTTGAGTGATTGTGAACAATTTGCAGGGATTTGATATGTTTGGATCAGAGTATCCGAGCTTTAGGCTGTTCATTGCTCACATCTCCACCCCTGAGGGGGCTGGAGGGGCCTTTTTGAGGCAGGTGAGTTAGAGGCAGGGGAAAAAAGCCCTACAATTACAGGCTTTAATTTCCACTCTCCATGTCTGGATTTGAAATGGGGCTTTCCCCACTTCTCTGTGCCTGTCAGAGAGCAGTGGGGCACAGCAGTGTCCTGCCCACACAGTGCTGCTGGGGATCTTCACTGGCCTGGTGTTTTCCACCAGTTTTTCGCTTGTCTCCCAGTCCAGGTGCTCCAGTTCCTGAGAGCAGATCTGTGAGTCCTGCCCCACTGAGCGTGGTGCCCTGAGCACTGGAGCCCTTCAGGGATGATGGATCATCAGCCCACAGGGCTATTTCCTTTATCGAGAAGAACTTGCTCTACAAGTTTATCTAGGACTTGCTCTTTATCTAGGACTTGCTCTACACTCCTGTCTCTTCTGGGCGCTTTCCCAAGCTGCTTCTTGTCAGCACTCAGGCCTTTATATTTTTTTTTTGGTGCTGCTTTTCTAGCACCAGCATCTTCTTTTCTCACGTGTGTTCTCCCCTGATGCCTTTATTTATGAAAGCCTCCCCCCGAGCCTCTTTCCTCTCCTGGCACCCACCAGGGTGACGCTGGTGGCCGCAGCCCGCCGGCTCAGCCGGGGGGTGCCGGACGCCCCAGTCCATGCGGCTTTCTCTTCTCTCCATGCCCCCGCCCAGATGATGGTGGTGACTCCCAGCGTGATCTCGCTGCAGGCTTGGACTCCAAGGAATACTGCCTGTCGGACCGGGACATTGTGGAGGTGGTGAGGACAGAGTACGTTTACACGCGCCCGCCCCCGTGGTCGGACACGCTGCCCACCATCCATGTGGTCACCCCCACCTACAGCCGGCCGGTGCAGAAGGCGGAGCTGACCAGGCTGGCCAACACGCTCCTGCATGTGCCCAACCTGCACTGGATCCTGGTGGAGGATTCGCAGCGCCGCACGCCGCTCATCACCCGCCTGCTGCGGGACACGGGGCTCAACTACACGCACCTGAACGTGGAGACCCCGCGCAACTACAAACTGCGCGGGGACATGAGGGACCCCCGCATCCCCCGCGGCACCATGCAGAGGAACCTGGCCCTCAGGTGGCTGAGAGAGACCTTTAACAAAAACAACAGCCAGCCCGGGATTGTTTACTTTGCTGATGATGATAACACCTACAGCCTGGAGCTGTTCGAGGAGGTAAGAGCCTGCTGGGGGGGATGAATGCGGCTGGTTAGCCTGGGGAGGGCGTGAGAGGAGCCGTGAGTGAGCCGAGGAGGTGCTGGGCATGTCCCCTCCGGAGCTCTGGGTCAGTCTCGGCTGTAGTCACTGCAGCCGCGCTCTGGTTTTCTCCGGAGCTCCGTGTGTTTGCAGAGTGAAAGCATGCCGTGGGAAGCAATGGGAGCCCTGGTTTATCTGTGGCTGTGATCAGGAGGCAGCTTCCATGCAAAGGGAGCTAATGAGGAGCTGCCTTCCCCTGTGGGGAGCCTTGTTAGGGTTGGAACATCCCCTGCTGTCCCACGTGCAAAGAAACCTCAGCCATCCTCCCTCGACTCATCCCGGAGATTTCCAGCTGATGTGGTGTTACCCACCCTCCTCCTCCACCACTTGGCTGTCTGTTAATTCCTGTCTGCTTTTATTTGAGGGATTTCCTTCCCTGCCGTTGGCCTTTTCCTGCTCTCATCCCAGGGTTAAATTCCGTGGCTGTGTGGAGCCCGCTCTGCGCAGAGCCCGGCTGAGGCAGCAGCGCCCTGTCAGAGCCACCCCTGAGCTGTGTCAGCACAGCCAGAGCCTTTCCAGGACATCTGGGCTTGTCTCTGCCTTGCTGCACACACGAGGAGCAGGAGTTTGTCAGAGATTTTGCTTCGCCTCCTGGAAAAGCAGAGCCCTCCCTGCACTGCCTGGGGCAGGGATGTGTCTGTGCCAGGAGATGTGTGCAGCTTTTCCCCCCGGAGCAATTCCTGTTCCAGCACTTGGGCATGGATGTCTCAAAGGCACAGGGGCTGAGATTCAGCCCTGGAATTTTGCAGCTCCAGGGCTGAATCTCAGCATGTCCTGACAATCTGGTTGGGTTTGAGCAGAGGAAGCTTTGCCATGGGCTTTCCCACTTTGCTCTTTGTTCCAGTCCAGTTGGGGCTCTAAATGAGCTCCTGTCTGCAGGTTTGGATACAGTACCTCACCTGTACCTCTAACCTCACCTGGCTTCCTGCTCAGAAGTTACTTGTTCCCTTGCTC
The DNA here is from genome assembly GCA_013401135.1 of Cettia cetti. Taxonomy (NCBI): domain Eukaryota; kingdom Metazoa; phylum Chordata; class Aves; order Passeriformes; family Sylviidae; genus Cettia; species Cettia cetti. The sequence goes on along the minus strand of VZUI01081036.1, from coordinate 38,413 downwards.
TCTTCAGGCCAAACTCTTGCAGCAAGGGACAAGAAAGGAGGATTGCTTCCTTCCCCACCAGCTGCCAGTTTTCATACCAGGGGTCTCCTATTTATTTCCTCATGCATGCCTCTTTCCCTTCCCTGATGGCTCTCACTTTAGCTTGCACAGCCACAGAAATACACACTCTTTGAAAGCTGAAAGTGAATTCAGACTGAATTTCTTTCTTCCCCCGTCTCCTTTGAGGCTGGCTCTGGCAGCATCTTGAGACAGACTCCTCACATGAATAAAGCAGAAAGAGTTCCTTCATTCACTCGTGTGCTGTGCTCGTAGAGGCTTCTCCTCTCAGATATGTCTCTGCAGTTAAGGTCACTGAGCCAAGGAAATGTGCTGTGAAATGCAGGAGACACACATTATTGTTCCCTGTGGACAGGGGCTGCCGTTAGCAGCTGTATAATGCAGAAGGGCAAGTGCCAGAGCTCTTCTGCTCTCGTTTGCAGTAATTAGCAGTGATGAGATTAGCTCTGGGAGATCCCTGATCTAAGAGAGCAGCTGAGAGCAGAACGGGAGGCTGAGCCTGCCAGGGAGCAGGGCAGGGTGCTGGGGGAGAGTGGCATTCAAAGCATCTGCCTTGGCAAGTGCAGGTGGCCAAAGGGGCCCCTGCTGGCTCCAATCCGTTTCTGGGGACCACAGGGAGCAGAGGCACCCAGCATCGTTCCACAGGGCAGGAGCAGTGGGACAGGACTGTCCTCCTGCTGGGAGTGCCTGGAGAGGCTGTGCTTCCCAGCTGTCCCCCAGGCTGGGAGCTGCAGTGCCTCACTCTGGAGATGCCCTCAGCCTTACCTAGCCTCAGACTGCAGCTTAAATACCTCAGTAGAGACCACCTTTCCTCCTAGATGTGCCATTGCTGCACTTCCAGGTGGCCTTGGACAAGGTGCTTCCCTCCCTTGTCCTGGTTTGCCCATGTGGAGCCCAACAGCTGGACAGAAACCCCACTGATAAATCCCAGAGATGTTCTTTCTTGGCAGCTTTGTTTTCAGTGCTGAGTGCAGCTCGGTTCTGTGGCCATTGCTGTCGTTAGCTGCCACTTCCCAAAACACTTCACTTCTCCAGCTGTGGGATGAGCAGCCTTTGACAGGTGAGTGCTGAGCTCTGAGCCACAGAGGTGCTGCCTGGGGTGGAACTTGAGGGGGTGGATGTAACAAATGGAGAGCTTGGAGAAGTCCCTGCCTCTGCCCAGGCCTCTGGCAGTAGACAGCAGCTTTATCTAGGTGGCCAGCACCCCAAAACCCACTCTCACTCACAGGTTCTTAATAATGAAACCCACTCTCACTCACAAGTTTTTGATAATGAAACCCACTCTCACTCACAAGTTCTTAATAATCACCAATCAAGCCTATTACAACATGAATTATTTCTTGAATAGACCAAGGAAAACAGCCATAAGGTTTAAACAGATTACTTACTGCACAGGAGAAACAAAGAAACACTACTAGTAGATAAACAATTCAGTGCACAGTGATAATAAGGTAGTTATATTACAGCTAGTGAAGAAATAGTATAGATTAGGATCCAGTTTCTGATGGGGCACACATAGGATCTCAGTTTCTGCAAGAGAACCATGAAGATGCATCCAAGCTTCGAGGAGGAGCCCTGCACATTTCCAGGGAGTGAGTAGGAGACTGCTGCCTCTGTGAAAAGTTGTGTAGCTTTTGTAGTTGTAGTGTCTTTTCAGCCAGGAATTCCTAGCTTATCTCTCTACATCTCACTCTCCAGTGAGATGTTTATTGTCAGCTGGCAATCTCACCTCCCTGGAACCAGAGATCACAGAATGAACTGGGTTGGAAAAGACCTTTAAGATCATCTAGTCCAACCTACGACCTAACACCTCCTCATCAACTAAAGCATGGCACTGAGTGCCACATCCAGTCTCTTTTTTAAACACACCCAGGGATGGTGACTCCATCACCTCCCTGGGCAGACGATTCCAGTGTCCAATCACTCTTTCAGTGAAGAATTTCTAACATCTCACCTAAACTTCCCTTGGCACAGCTGAAGACTGTGTCCTCTTGTTCTGTCATTTGCTGCCTGCAGAAAGAGACCAACCCCACCTGACTACAACTTTACAGCCACCTTCCAGGGGGTTGTAGAGAGTGATGAGCTCACCTCTGAGTCTCCTTTTCTCCAGGCTGAACACCCCCAGCTCCCTCAGCCCTTCCTCACAGGGTTTGTGCTCCAAGCCCCTCACCAGCCTCAGTGTCACCTCTGGATGTGCTCAATGTCCTTCCTAAACCAGAGCTGGACACAGCACTCACTGCTGGGCATCTGTCCAGCCTGGGCTATCTCAGCAATGCCTATGAGGGGTGAGACTGTCCAGAGCTGATGGACAGAGTACAAAAGCTTTCCAGGGTACAGGGGGGATGTCCTGCCACAGTGGAGTGCAGGTTGTTGGCTCCAGCTGCAGCTCAGGACCATTGGATGCCAGGTTGATGCCCTTTTTGGGCTTACCTGGGAACAGAGGCCAGACAGGATTAAGGGAATAAATGTGGAAATATTTAATGAAGGGCCTTCAGGTACATTTGGGGCAGACAGAGCCTCCTCAAGGGGCTACACCCAAAATGGACAATGGTCATGGGGTTTTCATACAGATATAAGTTTGGTCCATTTACATATCAGGGGTTAATCCTCCAATTACAGCTTCAGACAATGAAGTAATTTACCCCCAGTTTGCTCCCCCCAACTCTGCAAAGAGACCAATCAGGCAGAGGATCCAAAAAGAATCAATCAGGAGGGGTAAAAACCAGGAACAAGGGGAATAACCAATGGGGTATGAAACATTAACATAGAACTGCAAAGGCTCTTCAAATGGGTTGAAGCACTTTTGCTCACCCTGAGCTACAAGGAAATCTCTCAGAGGGGCTTCCTATTGTTACTGTCTTCGGGATGGCTGAAAAAACAATATAACTCAATCTTCTTGGAGGGAGTATGGCAACCTTTGTTCAAAGGCACATCCTTTTATACACTGTTCTGATACAATTGGACACGGCTGGTCATTCAGGCCCACACCCCTTCAAAACATCTTTGCAAGTGAACAAGTTGGAAAAGGAGATAAACAAGTTGGAAAAGCAATTAAACAAGTTGGAAAAGCAGGTAAACAAGTTGGAAAAGCAGGTAAACAAGTTGGAAAAGCAGGTAAACAAGCTAGCAAAGCAGCAGGTGCAAAGGTTAGAAATTGTTTGGAATGTCTTCTCCCAGCTCCTCCAGAGCAACGCCTGGGAAAGTCTATCTGACTTGCTTTCCCACAGGCTCTGCTGCTGCCCGACACCTAAAAACTTCTCTTTGACCAGGCTGTCAGCACCCACAACTTCCCAAAGGGGAGTAGCTGCTGTCTGAGGGGGGCTGCACGTCCTGGAGCTGTTCTCTGTGGCCGGGGCAGCAGCGGGCTCAGCGTGTCCCCGTGTGTGCTCACCCCCAGATGCGCAGCACCAGGAAGGTGTCGGTGTGGCCCGTGGCCTTCGTGGGCGGCCTGCGCTACGAGTCGCCCAAGGTGAACGCGGCGGGGAAGGTGTACGGCTGGAAAACCGTCTTCGACCCGCACCGCCCCTTCGCCATCGACATGGCCGGCTTCGCCGTCAACCTGCGCCTCATCCTGCAGCGCTCCCAGGCCTACTTCAAACTGCGCGGCGTCAAGGGCGGCTACCAGGAGAGCAGCCTGCTCCGAGAGCTCGTCACCCTCAGCGACCTGGAGCCCAAGGCTGCCAACTGCACTAAGGTACGCGCTCGTGCTCGTGCGGGCCGTGCTGAGGAGACGCAGGGAACGCGCCCCCGGTTTGCCCCAAGCCCGTCATCTCCTCGCTTCTCAGAACACAGAGTGTCCTGAGTGCAAAGGATCGTCCAGTCCAGCTCCTGCCCCAACAATCCCACCCTGGGCAGCCCTGGGAGCCATGTCCAAATGGTCCTGGAGCTCCTGGGGCTGTGCCCGTTCCCTGGGGAGCCTGGGCAGTGCCCAGCACTCTCTGGGGAAGAGCCTTTCCCTGGAATCCAGCCTAAACCTGCCCTGGCACAGCTCCAGCCATTCCCTGGGTCTTCAACAGAAAGAAGAGGGATCAGTGCCTGTCCATCCATTGCCCCTCATGAAGAAATCACAGATGACTGTGAGCCTTCCCTCAGTCTTGTCTTCCCCAGGCTGCTCCTCTGTTTGGAGGGAGCACACCCCCATTTGATGGAAGCTGGGAATGGGGGATTATGCACTAAAATGTGTGGAGGGCACTTAATCTCTTCCACTTGCAGGCTGCTAGTGGTTGCATAAGCCTTGAAATACAATCTTCTCTCCCCTCCAACTGTTCTTCTTTCTTACATTACCCCTAAAAAATATTATTTCCAGGGTGGGCTTTCCTGTGACCTCGCTGATCCCCTGGAGCTGGGAGTTCCATGGGTGAAATGTCAGTTATTTAATGTGAATTCCTGAGTGGGGGTTTGAGTGCAGTGACACGCTGAGGTTTGGCTCTGTGGGCCCGTGTGTCACCCAGGAGGAGCAGCCACAGCCTTTCCTGGCTGCAGGAGGGGCTGCTCAGACAGCCCCTTGCTGCCAAGTTGTCTTCTCCCTCCTGACATCTGCGCTGTAGGTGCCCACAAAAACCTGGATCTTTCTGCGTCAGAGATAATGCAGAAATGTTTTAGTGCCTGGGATATTTCTGTGAGCCCCAGGAAGCTCCATTTGGGAGGGATTTTGGTGCTGTCAGCTGACTGATCAGTGCTGCTTGTGTCAGGGAGCAGGACCCCATGTGCTGAACAACACAGAAACCACTGATGGTTCTTCTCCTGAAGACTTCCCAGTCTGAGATGAGAGATGGATCTGTCTGGGCTGACAGGGAGCGTGGGAGGCACCATGAGACAAAGCTGGTTAGAGTCACAGGCGTCAATCACAGCCCATCTGCCACAGAGGTGCTGTCAAGGGCTTCGAAGCTTTGTGAGGGGTTCCCTAAATACTGGAGGTGTGGTGGGAGTTCCTCTGAGATCAGAGACCCTTGTGTAGCACTCTCACGTCTTTGTCTGTTACAAACATCAGCCAGTCTGATTTTAGAGAGTCTTTATTGCTTAGTTACCTCAACAGAATTGTTCTTTTATTGCAAATAAGTTATTGCCAACAGCCCCAGTGTTGGATCCAGGTCTCCATCCTTTTTGTAATAGGACAGAAAATGTGACCAATACCCTTTGCCTGATTTCCATGTGCACTGCTCCAAAGGCATGGAAAAAAACAGGAATCTGAAAGTTCAGGAGCGCTCTCACAAGGAATCCAGGAATTAGGAGGAGGAGCCAAGGGGGAAGGAGCAAGTCTGGGTTTTATCTGATACCTGCTATGCCTCTCTGAATCCTCATTTCTGTGGTTATGGCTGTCCAATGCTGGAAAAAATAACCCAACCAGCCTCCCAAGAATGGGGAAAGAGATTGGATTAAAATTAGATCCCTGCACCTGGGCACTGTGTGGAAATAAATATATTTCCAACAGGCAGGAGAGATGGGCAGGCTGCTTTTATGCTGTGTACAGAAGATTAGGAGTGTTACTCTGTGGCCAGTTATTCAGTTTGGTCCATTGTCCCTGCTGTAAATAAATACCTGTTGGAAGGAAACTGTGCTGAAAGGCTGGGGGTGGGAAATGATGGCCCTGGAGGAAGGAGAGGAAGGAAAATGTTGTTTCCAGGCAGGAGGAGACCAGTGGTGCTGGAGCCAGGGCTGTGACACAGGTCAGGAGTGGGGAGGAGGCAGCAGGGATTTCTGCCCAGCATGGGAAGCAGGCTGAGTTCCTTTCCTTGGCTGGGCTGGGGAGAGCTGACAAGGGTCCTTGTTGTGAGCTGAATGCTGTCTGCTCCTGGCAGGCTCCGAGTGCAGCTCTGCAGGTTGGGCTCTGCCTTTCTGCTTCAGCCAGGCCAGCAGCCTCCATCTCCCTGGAAATCTCCAGTTCTGCCTTTACTCACCCATTGCACCAGGAGAAGAGCCTGGGCCAGCAGCAGAGGAGGACCAAAGCCAGAGAAGGACCCCAGACCAAAGCACAGGCTCCTCTCCCTCCTGTGCTCCCAGCACTTGTCATGCTTTGCTTCTCTTAAACATAACCACACACCTGCTTTGCAGGGAGATTTACATTAAAAATGATGATGTGCTTAGACAGAGTCATTAAGGAGGGATCAGAGGAATGTGTAAGATAAGCACAGACATCTGCTCTCCAAAAATGCTGCCTTGCCTGTGTGCACTGCTGGTGCTGGTAATATTGATCAGAATTCAGCCCACAAACACACACTTCTGCAAAAAGCTGAAGTTTAGGCCAAAGATCACATATCCTGCTTATTCTGTTGGATTTGGGAACTGCCAAAAATGAAGGAGAAAGTAAAGAAAGTTGGAATGAATTGCTGAGGAGAAAGTTATCCCTCCTTATGAGAAGGGCAAGATTGGCTATCCTGGAGCTGTAAGGAAACAGGGCTTAGCAAGGGCTCTCTGTGCTTGGAGTTCTGCTGTTTGTGCATTTCCCCACGCCCCCAAACCAAACCATCCTCTCCTCCATCCCTTGGCACGGGAGGGAGGGCTGAGGTTTGGCATTCCTGTGGGGCTGATGGAAGGGGGGCACATTCTGCTCCCCACTTTCTGTGAACATCCAGGGGAACAATTCTTCAGTGAGCTCAGCCAGGGAGGACTAAAGCAGAGACAGGGGCCCACGGGCACCATCAATGCCACAGCTGGGGGAACATTTTATTGTCAGGCTGGAGAATGGGGAGCAGAGCTGCCCTTTCTGCCCAATGGCTTTTTTTTTCCCCCTTCTGTAGTTTCCATTTCAAACAACAATTCCTGAATCCCTCCTATGAGGGTCTGTGTGCTGGAGACCCTGTGATCCCCTCCCACTGCAGGTCGAACTCTTGTTTGCTTTTTAATCTCCTGTTGGGAGACAGTGAATTGTTCTGCTGTGGAGATGCAGCCTGGTGATCTCCTAGATCTGTTTTGAGTCCTGTGACTCTGAATGTCAGGGCTGTAAATGAATGGAAGAGTTTTGCAGTAAAAAAACCTTTTATTTTTAAAGGGGAGTCCCTCGGGTGATCTGTATGAAACCACTGCTCAGGAAAAGTCAGATATTTGGTCTCTTGTGAGGGAGCCAAAGCTTCTCTGAGGCATAAAACACGCTGCTTGTTGAAAAAAACAAGCACTGGCAGAAAGGAAGAGCAAATGTTTCTGTACTAAATGGTGATCTACCTCCCACGTTAAAGAGCACAGCATGAAAAATGGTAAAAGCTGCTGTCTCAAGCTGCAAACTCTGAAAATGGGTCCATTTTAGCTCGTTTAATCTGCCTTTTTTGGCACTTAACAGTGCAGAAGTGGGATCCAGTTGAAGAGAGCTCTGCTGATGTGTGGTTGTGCCCTCTGCTCTGAGCGTGTGGTGGGAGTTGCTGAAGTGTGAGTGAGTCCCTGAGCAGGGCTGAGGGCCAGGAGTGCAAAGGGCTCTCACCACCTCTCTCTGAAGAGCAGAACTGGCTACAGGATTTCTCCAGCCCCTGATTTATCCTTTCCCCATCACTGCAGAGCCCTGAGAGCCCTGAGAGCCCTGCTGGGTTTTGCCTTTTCCCGGGCAAGCAGCACAGTAATTGCAGCAGCGTCGCTGCCGTGGGGAGAGCAAGGGCTGGAATCAAGGGTGACTTTGATGGGCGGGCTCTGAAGTGCTCGTGGGGGATGATGAAATGGATTTTTGGACCCACTCCAGCCAGCAGTTGGTCTCTACAGCTTCAGTATTAGCAGAGATTTAAGCTGCACGCAGGAGGTGACTGCTGGCATCAGAGACGAATTTGGTCAAACAAGCTCCTTGGGAAGGTGGGGGAAGCTGCTCTGCTTGAACCAGGAGGGCTTGAAAGGTGCTTTGTTCATCCTTTAGAAGCAGAACGTGGCCTGGTTATTCAGGCAGGCAGGCGCTGGGTGGGAGAGGCTTGCAGGGTTCGGTGTGCAGGGATTGTCATGGCAACCAGAGGGAAACCCCACGAGGTGGGAAACAGCCAGGCACAGGTGAGGGGAAGCAGGAAACCTGCTCTGAGAGGATAAATCCTGGTTCCAGGGGAAAGCAATGAGGATAATTGAGTATTTTAAGCAGCTTCCAGAACCGTCTGAGCATTGCAAGTAGAAACAATTTCCTCTAACAGCCCCCCTGAAGTGCTGAACCACCTCAGATTTTGCCAGTTCTCCTCCACAGATGTTGATCTCTGCTGAAACTTTGCTGCCAAGACTGAGGGAGGCTTTTAGGAGAAGCTCCAGTTCTGTTTTAAGCAAGCTGGGGAAGGGTTTTAATACCTGGGGCAGACTAGGGGGTGGCTGTATGGGGCCAGCATTCCAGAGGGGTTGGGGAGGGGGCTTTTGTGGGGGATCCAGAGGGTAATGCTGGGTTATGAGAGGGTGTGTGCAGCCCAGAGGGAAGAAGGGAGGATTCTGGAAGCAGCTCTGAGACAGCAGTGAGTCCTTCCCAGCTCAGTGATACTCTCATGACTTTTTAGGCTCTGGGAAGAATTTAAAAGTAAAAAATAAAAAGTGAGGTTAGGGGGCAGTAATGGATTTTCAGGGATGTGCTGAAGAATTCAGGTTACATTTCCCCCTTCCAAAGGCAGGGGTGAGGATGGGAAGAGCTGGTGATGCCTCTTCCCTCACAACCTGGCCTAAATGTCAGGAATCTGCATTTCCCCTCCGAGTGAGTCCCCAGGCCCAGGGTGTGAGGTGATAACCAAGAGCTGTGGGGAAGCAGGGAGGTGATTCCCTGGCTGGGGGGAGCTGCCTTACCCCATTGCAGGGCTGATGAGCCTTTGGAGGGAGCTGCTGGATAACTACATGGAAGGAGCAGGTTAATGTCCCACAGCAGCACGCTGTAAAATGGGTAATTTCTGTGCACTGTGCATTCTGCAAAGCAGCAGCTCTGCCTCAGTGAAGGTTTATGCAAAGCCCCTCTCAGCAGTGGACGCACCATTAGGCTCCAGGGTGGCTGGTTAAATTGCACTATTGATTTAATGTGCAGGAATATTTGTTAGTGCACTGGAGAGGTGCAGCTAATGACTTCTGCTGGCTTCCTCAGATTTTAGTCTGGCACACAAGGACAGAGAAGCCTGTGCTGGTGAACGAGGGCAAGAAAGGATTCACAGATCCCAACGTGGAAATCTGACTGTGCACGGCTGAATGGAGACCAACACCAGGTAAGAGCACGTGTTCCTAACAGCAGAGAGAGGCCGCACAAGGGCAGGAGAAGGATAAAAACTCTTTTAAATGTGCTTTTTCATAACCCTGACCTTCCCTTACTGCTAAACTTCTCAAGACCATTCGTTAATCTCCCTTTTTTTAAAGTTAATCTATTTTTAAGACAAAATGCTAAATACCTGCTGAGAGATTGAGGGGAAGAGAAATACAGAGAGTAGTAGTTTAGGCAGAAGTTTCACCATTAAGAAAAATCCTTGTGTAAACAAGATTGCCTTAATTAACTTTAACACAGCTAAAGCACAGGGGTGAAGGGTGTGGATTCATCCACCTGCAAACACCTGAGGAAAGCTAAAGCAGTACCAGCCAAACAATTTTTGGTCAGGCAGGAGCTTTCACTGAAGGAATTATTTAATTTAACCCAGACTGAAGCCACAGAGAGGCAGTGACAAGTATGGGAAGGTGTGGGTTAAACCCCACCTGAGGTGTTTGTTCACCTGAGGGGAGCATGGGGAACATTTCCAGTGGAAAGGGGAAAAGAGCACACACACATTGATGGTGACTTGTATTTGTTTGTGCCCTGGGTGTTTCTGCAGTGGGTTTGCAGGAGTGAAGGATGAGCCATTCATTTGTGTCTGCACCCAGCCCGTGGAGCTGCCCTTCATTAGTATGGGCAAAAAATAAATGCACAACTCCCTTTCACTGGAGTGGAGAACCAGGCCTGCAGGGAGAGGAGGCTGCTGCAGTTGATTGCTGAGAAGCAAGAGCAGGAAGGGGGTAGATTTGCTCAGCAGTGGTGATTTTTTACCTGCAGTGAGCTCCCTTATGCCCCGGGGGATGGAGGATGGAGCCCTGCTGCTGCTCTGTGGCCCTGGCAGGGCAGCAGGAGAGCCTGCACCAGGCTCTCTGTGCAGGGGGAGGAGGTTGCTGCAGTTGATTGCTGAGAAGGAAGAGGAGGAAGGGGGCAGATTTGCTCAGCAGTGGTGTTTTTTTACCTGCAATGAGCTCCCTTATGCCCTGGGGGAAGCACTACAGAGCCCTGCTGCTGCTCTGTGGCCCCGGCAGGGCAGCAGGAGAGCCTGCACCAGGCTCTCTGTGCAGGGGGAGGCTTTGCAGAGGGGCTGGAGCTCCCAGGGCTGCTCCCCCAGCCCAAATCTGGGATCTGCAGAGGGCCAGGGCCCTGGGGTGGCTCTGCAGCCAGGCACAGGGTGTCACCCACGCTGCTTGTGTCTCTGTTGCAGATTTCTTCCTGCACAGCCTGCGAGGTTCCTCTGCACAGCATCCACCCAGCCAGCCAGGCGGGAGCCAGGGCCTCTGCCGGCTCCCTCCACTTTCAGCCTTGTGAAAAACCAAGCGACACCGCATACATAAACTGCCCGGATCCCCCGCCCTTCCTCCTGGACTCGGAGCACCCGCAGACGCTCCGGAGGTGGAGAATAAAGCACAGAAAGCCAGGACTGCCAGCTCCCGGCGCCGAGGCTCCGTCTGGGATGTGGCTGCACAGCGGGGGCTGGTTGCCAGCCCTGGGCTGAGGGGGAGAGCCACGGCAGCGCCCCCGGGACTGGCTCTGCTGGGAACACCAACCTTGTGGCCGTGTGTGACAGCCTCAGCAGCTCTCCGGCCGCGGAGGGGACAGCTGCCTTCCGAGATGGCACCTTAGCCCTTAATTTTAAACCTACTCTAATCAGTGTTTGTTACGCTGCACAAGACAGGAAGGGTTTGGGGGAGGGGGGAAAGCAAGGCAGGTTAGAGCAAACAAACCCTTTAAGCATCGCTGTTCTCTGATTTCTCTCTCCTTTTCCTTCCTCAGTTTCAGTTTGGGGGGAACCCTGACATTCCTCTGTGGTCAGGGTTGGGGATGGAAGGAACTTTAAAGGTCCTCTAGTCCAACCCCCTGCCACGGGCTGGGACACCTTCAGCTGGACTAGGTTGCTCCTGGCCTTGAATATTCCCAGGGATGGGGCATCCCCCACCTCTCTGGGCAACCTGGGCCACTGTGACACCACCCTCATTGTAAAAATTGTCCTTATATCTAATATATCCTCCTTGAGTTTAAAACCATCAACCATGGTCCCATCCCTGCTAAAAGGTTTGTCCCCATCTTTCTTGTAAGACCCCAGAGTGGGATGGAGGGACAGGAGCTGCTGACTACCACTAGTTCCTGATCCTGGATGGAGTCAGGTCTCCAGCATGAGGTTCTCTAAAAATGCTAGAACAACTGGAAGTGGGGTTTAATGAGATTGTTGGGGCCATACACCATAATATTCCTCCAGATCTTGGTCCTGTTTAGCCTTAATTTGGTTTCTGTGAGCATTAGGTGTGGGATTCTCTGAAGGGTGCTCCCATATAAAGGCAAATTTCCACTCTTAAAAAATAAAACTGCTTCAGAGCAGGGATTGGATGCTAAGAGGTGATTTGAGTGCATCTCCCATTTGACTGGAGTGTATCCTTCAGCCCCAGCCCCTTTTTCTGCTACTGCAGAGCTGGCGTGAAAAGCCACCCTGGAGCAGTTCCCAGTCCCCTCTGATGGAGAGAGCAGCACCCTTGGGAAGGGATCCTGGCTCAGGGCTCTGTTTATTCAGCAGCTGGTGGTGCTGCCACCTGGGTGACTCTGATTGAGACTGCCAAACTTGCTGGGATAAAAACTGAGGTACAACAGGTCCCTTCTCCCCAGCCAAAACCCCTGAATTCCCTCCTTCTTCATAACTGTTGTCAAACCTTTGATCACCCCCACCCCCCCCCCGCTGTCCCAATTCCTTCAAACATTTTGAAGCACAATTTTACCTTTGAACTGAGGGAAAAATGTAATCCTGCAATAGCCTTGGTTATTTTTAGCCCTAACACATAGAACTATTAAAATGCTCTGGGTTTGATTGTTGGCTTCATGGTGCAGAAGTCTCCCCGTGGACTAATGACATTGTGTATTTCCTGATATTTCAAAAGGAAAATATATTTTGTAAGTTATTTTCTCCCACTGTATATCAGAGCCGTTGGGGAAAAGTCACATTCTTTAGTTCCCAGCCACAGAAGCCTTTACAAAAATGTTCCTTTTAGATGCAATGGCTGAAGCACTACTTGGAAAGAAAGTGTTGGATGCTGCTGGCTGCTCTATGGGAACAGGTATTGTTACCTTGGATTAAAACTCTGCACTCAAGTAGATTTATTCTGTTATTGTACTGGCCTTCCAAGTTCCCCTCAGTCTGCAAACCCTACAGTGGAAAGAGACATTTTTCAAGGACTACCAAGTTTTCACAGCATTGAAATAGTTTCCAGCTGATGTCCTCTCCGAGCTGCATGTTTCGGTTCACTCATCTGAATTCCAGTCCCTGCTGGGTTCCAACCTTCCCTCCCTGGAAGGAAATAACTTTCAGAGAAATGCAAAGGACGCAGTCCTGAACACAGCCCTGCACATTTGCTCTGGCCACAGGAGCTGCTGTGGCCCTGGGGAGCAGAGATAGGTGACACCAGACCTGGCCAGGATGGAGTGTGTTCCAGCTGCACTGTCTGTTCTCAGTTTTAAACAAACTGTATTTAAATTTGTTAAATAAAATGATGGTTTCTAAGAGCCAGAATACCCTGCACCTCCCTTACAGACACAGTCTGGTGTTTCTCTCTGAGCCTGAATCCTGGAACTGGCACAGAAAGCAGCGACTCCTTGGAGGTTCTGAAGGATTCACAGCTCAGGTTTGATCTCTCCCTAAGGAGGCTGCAGCTCCTCTGTGCCTTGGAGCTGGCAAGCTAAAAAAAGTCATGTTTACCTAAATCCCGAGTTTCTGTTTAGAGACAAAAAGAAAAAAGAAGCCAGGACCCAAAATCCCACAGCAGCTTTAAGGAGAACGCAGGGATGAGTTTTCCCACTTGCAGTCCCTTTGCTTCTACCCCAGCCAAAATTTGATCTCTGCTCATTTTCCAAGGGGGAATTTCATCTTCAGGTGCTTCACAGTGTGAGCACTGATGGAGAGGGGACTGCAGGACTCACTTGTTCTTTCCTCCTCCTTGGAAATTCTCATTCCTGCCTGGCCTGAAACATAATGACATATTTGACAGAAGACAAAACACATCTCACTTTTTAATTTTTTTTTTCCTTTTTGAGAGAGAGATGACCTCCAGAATAAAACTTAGTGTAAAAATAAAGCTGAAATTAAAAGTCATTTGACAACCACCTTGCCCTCCAACAAGGGGAGGCTTTTTTGCAGAGAGACTTGCTAAAACCTGCCTCAAAGCACACCAAAATGGTTTTCCACGCCTGATTACTCACATGTTCACCAACTATTTTCTCCCTACCTAATTATAAAAACGAGGAGGCCAGCAACAACACATTTGGAATGTCCCTGGAAAGCTGAGCTCAGCTTCAGGTTCAGATGGCTTCAGTTCTCTCTCTCTCTCTCACCTGCCTCCAGCACCTTTTTACTCCCCCACATCCAGCAGATGGTCCGGAACATGTGCAGCCATCCGGGCTGGGGGCCCTCAGCAGTCCAGGGAGACGAGCTGCTGCACCCATCCATCCATCCATCCATCCATCCATGGAACAAGGCCTGCTTCCCCTGGCTGGCCTCTCCTCTGAGCTCACTGCCAGAGGGCAAATCCTTCCCCTGGCTGGAGATGAGCCTGCCCAAGGGCTGAGCCCTCACAGCCATGCAGCCAGGAGTCCTGGGATGAGCCAAAGGTGGGACAGCAGCTCTCAATCCACGTACTGGGTCCGTCCTAGGTAGGGGATGTCCACGGACTGGATGATCCTGCCCGCCGTGCGCTCCTCGAAGATGACAATCTGCACACAGAGAGAGAATGTCCCTCTTACCAAGCCTGGGGCTTAAAGTATTTTTATTAGGAGGGGAAGGAAGCACCATTTAAAGAGATCAGTCAGGGTGGGACTGCACAGTGACTGCCTCAGTGCCATGTGGTGCAGGGATGAAGCAGCACCACACCAGGTTTGTCTGGATTTCCAACCTGAGGCAGAGCTGTGAGCTGTGAGGTTCAGCTGCCATCCTTGTCAGCCCTCAATGGCTGTCAGAGGCAGGGCCAGCTTCAGAGCAGCACCTGCCCTAATTTTCAGAGATTTCAGGAGGTAGCACTGTCCTTCCCCTCTATTGCACTGGCTTTCAGCTAAAGGATAATTGATGTCCTGTGCATGTCTGGCTCTTTAGGACAAGGACCTTTAACAACCCCAACAGGCAAAAAGCTATAGGATAATTGATGTCTTGTGCATGTCTGGCTCTTTGGGACAAGGACCTTTAACAACCCCAACAGGCAAAGAGCAATCCCAGCAGAGCTCTCACCTCGTTGCCCCCTCTCCGTAGCCAGGGCCCAGGAAGGTAAAGTGTTTCCTGAGGTCCAATCTTCCAGTATCTTCCCAGGTTCTGACCATTGACAAACACCACTCCTTTCTCCCAGCCCTGGAATTGAGACAGAATGTGAAATTACTGATGCAGCTCGTTAGCATCCCCACAGGAAACCAAATCTGCTTTCACACTTGCATTCTTTCCAGCCACTTTCTGCAGGTTTTCTGCTCGCTTTCCCTGTGCAAATCCCTGCAGCCAGGAACATTTAAACAAGCCCTGTTGAACAGGAGTTATCCTTAATGTACTCATTCAAAGGATAAAGCTTTCAAAAATGTGCAATTTGTGATTCGTGCTTGTACAGGAAATTTCTTCCTTTTGAACAGACAGGCCTTTATTCCTTCCCAAGCATGGAATATCTGCCCTCACCTCTTTCCCAGGTGACAGAAAGACTGAACTGCTGCTGGCTGCCCTGATTTACAACAAATACAATTTTCCCAATAAATGGGAAAGTGAGCAGGACAGTAAGGCTGGGCACAAGGGAGGGAAATCAGAGGAGGACGTTTAATAATATTTAAAATCTCATCTGAAGTTCTGTGCAGTCTCCCACAGAAGGATGACAGGAATGCTAACTCCCATGCCATGGCCACAAAGAAGTGACTCTTTCCATGTCACTTTGAGGAGACAGGAATAAAACAAGGCCCTCCTTTATTTTCTGTGCCCATAACTCCTCTGCAACTAGAAAATAGCATTTGTATGCCAAAAAAAAAAAAAAAAAAAAAAGACTGGAGTGGTCACTGGCAGCTCTGCAGGGTCAGCACTGCACGTGTTTTCTCACAGGACCTCTCCAGACTGACCAGAATTACCTGGAGGAGACTGTCAGAGCTCAGAATAACTCTCTAAGAGAGAGGGGGAGGCTACAGACACAGAGATCAGTCAGAGCTGTTACACAAGTGTCTCTCTAACCAGCTTTTTAAAAAACCTTGATTGAGAACAACCAGGACTTGCCTGCAGCTTCAAGAAGGTGTCCTGTGGCTGCTGCTCTATCCACAGCCTCCCGCGGAAAAACGCCGGCCCCACGAAATAATCCGGGACGGTGCTCCAGCCAGAGACCTGCTGCAGGCTGCAACACAGGGACAGGGCATTGGGGACACCTGCTGCAGGCTGCAACACAGGGACAGGGCATTGGGGACACCTGCTGCAGGCTGCAACACAGGGACAGGGCATTGGGGACACCTGCTGCAGGCTGCAACACAGGGACAGGGCATTGGGGACACCTGCTGCAGGCTGCAACACAGGGACAGGGCATTGGGGACACCTGCTGCAGGCTGCAACACAGGGACAGGGCACACAGGGCACTGGGACACCTGCTGCAGGCTGCAACACAGGGACAGCTCACACAGGGCACTGGGGACACCTGCCTCTGTCCCCACCACCCACAGCCCTGCCAGGCCAAGGTGGGGGACAAGGGGAGGGTGCCTGGGGCTGTTACTGTTGGAAAAACCCTTTTCTGCCCAGAGTTTGGGCTCCTGAGAGGTGTTTAAAGACTTTTATTCCATTTTCAGTCTCTCATGAAGGGTGAGACAGTGCAGATGTTACAATTCACATCCTCACCATCAGAAGCCAAACTATTTCCTAATTCCAATCCATTATAAATGTTATTTGGCCCATCAGCTTTTGCCACACAATGCTACTAATCTAAAACTACCCCATGTGGGTCTTGCTACAATACATCTTTCATGGTTCTATTTCTCAAAAATATCTGCTCTGTTTGCAAGGCCATCATTTGAAACTTGTTTCCAGTTCCATTTCTCTCTCAGCAATGTCTGTCCTATCCCATGGCCTTTCCAACTCAGCATTTTTAATCTCAGAGGTTGCACACAGATGCACAAGACTCTGTGAGCCTTCTCTCAGGCTTTGGAAATCCTCCACAAATCCACTTCCAACATGTCACCACCTCTGGTGCTTCACAGCAACAGGAAATGCTTTTTACAAGAGCATGTGGTGTCAGGACAAGGGGGAAAGGATTCAGACTGGAAGAGAGCAGGTTTAGGTTGGATATTAGGAAAAAAAATCTTTCCTGTGAGGGTGCTGAGGCCCTGGCACAGGGTGCCCAGAGAAGCTGTGGATCCCCAAGGCCAGGTTGGAGCACCCTGGGATAGTGGAAGATGTCCCTGCCCATGGCAGGGGTGGGATGAGAGGATCTTTAAGGTCCCTTCCCCCAAACCATTCTGGGATAAAAGCTCTGCTTCCCATTGGGTGCTGAGGATCCCTCAGATCTTCCAGGGTGCTTTAAATGTCTGTGCCTTGCTAAAGGAGTCTGCAGAACTGTCAGGATTCAAACCAGAGACTCCTGCCACAGCTCCTGTCGAGGAGCACGAACACATCCTTGCAGGTGTGCAGTAATCAGGGGAAATCTGACATTATTCCTTACCTGTGGAAACAATTTGGGAGCAGGGCACAGGCAGAAGAGGAAATAAGGAGAGCAGAATCCCACAGAAGCCTTGAGCTTCTGTCAGAACATGTTCCCTCCAACCCTTACAAACTGCAGCTCTTGGACTGGGGGAAGTTATTGATCCAGTGCAGCCTGGCTGCTGCTGAATTATTCAACTAAAAGCCTGTGACAGCTCCTTTCACAACACTCCTCTCCCTCCTCCCCCGGGGGAACTGTGAGCTGATTGTGTTTCAGAGCTGCTGGTCAGCAGCCAGGAGCTGAGGGGACTGGTGACTAATCTTGCTTTTGTTTGGCCGTGGCAGCTCACTTGCTTTAATGCTCCTCACTGGAAATATTTCTCTAACACCCTGCAGTCCAAAAGGCTGTGAGTTACCCCATCAATAAGAATCCTTCAGGTAGCCCCTCAGCACCTGGTAAAATTGTCCTTAGGCATTTTCAGAATGTGGAGGGTTTTTTTCCTTTTAAAAGCCATTTTGGTTTAACGGGGCCTCTCTCTCTCCCTCCTACACAAAATGGGGCAGCTGTGATATCTTGGGGGATTCACATAAGTTGCTTTCTGGTATTAAAAACATCACTGAAAAGAGTGTCTCTGGATTGTGGCCAGAGTCCATAGGGCATCTGCTGCCTGAAACATTTGCTGAGGATTTCTGCATGTGCTGACAGAGGCTCTTCAACATCCCCCTGCTAAATTTTCTTCCTTGAATTAAAGCAAAACAACATAAAAGAGAGGGAGCCATCTGGATTGTTAATGCACTATCAGTAGCTTTCTAGAATTAATCCATCCCTTGCCAGGCTGAATTACTAAATATATCAGCCAGATTGGTAATTTCCAGAAAGACCCAAAATTTCCACTGTGTGGGTGTGAGGGGATCCTTCCCTTTGGGTAAACCTGGCTTTTACCTACCTGACCTAACCCTGCTGCAAGGAAACCTTTAAATCCTGCACAGTGGGATTAGATTTCTCCCCTGAATGATGGTATGGATCAGCTGGCACCAGTTCCTGCACTATTTCAGGCAAAAGTATCATCAAGGAACTTTTCAGTGCAAAAATCCACCTCCCCACTGTTACCTCAGGTTGCCTCATTTAGCTGCTCCCCATTAGACACTACACTGCTGGAAAACAGGTGGTTTCAAATGAGGAGGAAAAAAAAAAAAAAAGTTAAAATCCCACAAACCTTTTCATGAAGGCAGGTTTCATCTCCAAACTGTAAATCTTGAAGTTCCTCAAGGGGGTTTTATTCAAGAAGACGTCACCAATTAAGCCTGCAAGAGCAATGGGGGTAATGAAGAGTTGAGGACGAGCTAAAGCTGATGGATTTTGCTATTTGAAGCTGAGGAACAGCAGGAGATGGAAAGCAGCCACGTTCTGCAGTGGAATTAGAGTCCATATGGTCCCATTGCTCATCCAGATTGAGCGAGGAGCATCACTGAACTCTGGCCTCTCCATTCTCCCCTTCCCTCAACTCACCAGGGCCCCTCCCAGCAGAACACACTGGGATGTGCAGGCACAGGCAGCAGCTGGGGGTTCCTGGGGTTGCTGGGCTTTAGTGAGCTCACCATGCACAGATTTCCTTTCTGAAACAGTCAATCACTTCTCTAACAGGCACAGCAAAACGTAACTGAGCCAGGGCTGGTGCAGGGCTTTACACCCCAGGATTTTCATGTAAGCCATAATATAATCAGTCATTCACCTTTAGCACCCTTTTGTTAAAGCTGCTCTCCCTGAAGCAAAGCCTGGGTGCTAAAGCAGCCTCCTAATCACAGGGCTGAGGCTGCCTGGGCAGCACTGAGGTTTATGCAACTTTCCTGCATTAAATAAAATCGATACAGTCACATGCCTAACTCCATTAATCTATTTTATAGAGCTTTTGCACATAGCTCCCCACTAAAATAGAATCAGCCCCTTCCAGCTCCACCACTGTGTGTGATAGGCTTGAGCATTTCAGTCAATTCTGCTCAAGGGGATGCAGTTCCCTCTTCCTGACACCGTGTGAGCTTTTAAATGGTGTGATCCTCCAATATCAACCCCTCAAGGGAAAGCACAGATTAAAAAAGGTATTTTCCTTCCCTCCCTGTGAACTAATATGCTCAGAGAGCAAGAGAAAGGGAGCTGAGCATCACCTAGGAAACCCAGAGCAGAGCAAGATTCACTGATAGCCCTGGGTTCAGCTGTACCCTTACAAAACAAACCCTGGTGCAGGGCACTGAGCAGCCACTGCCTTTCCTCTGATCACTCCACACAGGGGCTGAGGATGTTTTTTAACACATTCCCTCCCTCACCCCACTTCCCACCAACTCCCAGCCCTGACCAGCACCACCAGAGCCCTGCTGGACCCTCAGCTGGAACTGTGCAAAGCACACAGGCTGCTCTGCAGCCCTTCCACCACTCTGGGAAGCCTCTGGGAGAGTTTGGGAGCACAGAACCAAACCCACCTTTCCTCTGCTCGTTCAGTGCCAGCCCGTAATTGACACGCCCACGGTTCTCTACCAGGAGCCTCAGCTGCCTGAAGCCCTGCTAAAAACAAACCAGGAGAAGCATCAGCTGCACCAGTCCTGCACCAGCCTCAGCAGAGGTGTTTAAGGGGGGAAGTGGCACCTGCAGTTTACAAATTTACTTTAAAGTTCTCTACTTTAGGATTCTTTGAGGAACTCGCAGCCTTTGCACAGAGGATTTCTGGACTTTTTTATTTTTTTCTTCCTCTTGAATTTTGAATTCCCGTTTTGGTCTCACCCACAGAGCCAGAAATGGAGTCTGACACAGGACAGGATTGTGCCATAAACTCTCCCACAAGTCTTAAGGACAAGCAGTGCATCCACCCCCTCACCTGCTCCTACAGCCACCACAGCTCTGCTGAAATGTGCTCAGTCAATACAGAGCTCTTAGTGCCAGCCTCTGCCAGGGTAAAACTGCTCTCAGAGCTAAGGAGAGACATTCCCCCCTTCAATCTGAGACCCCAAAGCCTCCAAAACCCCTCAGAACCTGCTTTGTGCTAAGGAAGATGAAGCCTGCCCAGATTTAATCTGCAATCACAGGGTACAGGGACTCCATGTTGTGGCTGTGGTAAGAAGGCTGCCAAATTTTGTGCAGCAAAGGCAACAATAACTTGAACTTTCTCCATGGAAAAGCATCCAGGCCCCAACTTTCAATCACAAATGGTAACCTGGCAGTGAAATCCCACTGTCTGTGTCTGATTAGGGTACCAAGCTAGTCTAGGCTGGGAGGGGGGGCCTTCCTGAGCCTTCTCCCTCTTTGGTGACCCCGTTATCCACACTCTGAGCAGTCCCCAGCAGTTACCTGCCCCTCAGGAATGGAGAGCTCCACTGTGTTGTAGTCCAGCTCCCCCACATACATGGTGTTAACAAACACCTGCAAAGAGAGCACAGGAGACCAGAGCAACTGCTCAGCAATGATGTCAAATTCACACCATCCCAGCTGGATTTGGGGAGGAAATTGTCTCTGCTTGAAACTACAACTCAAGTGTCCAAAACTCTGTCACTGTCAGCACAGGTGGGAACAAAAGAATCAAAATATTCTCAAGAACATTCAACATTCTGATGTGCTTTAAGTTTTAGCAGAGTGGAACTAGAAATTTAAATAGAAGTGATAAGGGTTTGGGGCTTGGCTGAGAAGTGGAAAGAGTGAATGAATGTCCTGTTTTCCTCCATTTCCTGCCTCCCCCAAGCTGAGTGAGTCCCTGTGGCCCTACCTGTGCCCGGTCCCGGACGTGGTCCCTGGTGTGCAGGTGGCCCCCCCCAAAAATGACAGTCTCATAGAGCACATAGCCATAGGGCTGCCCAATGCTGTCGTTCAGGTGCAGGTTCTCCATGTTCACAGGGAACTCTGACTTGATGGGCTGCAGAGGAGAAGCAAAATGAACATCAGGAGTGGTAAAACTGAGACCCAAAAGCCTCCAAAACCCCTCAGAACCTGCTTTGTGCTAAGGAAGATGAAGCCTGCCCGGATTCAATCTGCAATCACAGGGTACAGGGACTCCATGTTGTGGCCGTGGTAAGAAGGCTGCCAAATTTTGTGCAGCAAAGGCTACAATAACTTGAACTTTCTCCATGGAAAAGCTGCATGAGGCAGCTCTTTCCTGGCAGGTGTTCCACCCTGCCACAGGTGAGAGCCTCTGGTCCAACCCAAATTCCCTCCTGACCCTAAGGAAGCTACACCAGAGTGTCAGGAAAAGGAGCCAAGGACTTGCAAAACTGCAATTCCAAGAGAACAGAAGTAGCAGTGAAAAAGGTGAGATAAAAGATTTGCTGCTTTTGCATGTCCTTGGCAAAAAATAATCCCCCAACCTCCTTTTGGGATAACAAGGCAGAACACAAGTGGCTCTAAAAGTTGATGCCTTTTAGGTTTGGGATGATTAAAAGAGGTGTCACTACCTGTAAAAGTGCTGGCAGCACATCCCAGAGGGAGATGTACTGGTGCAAGAGGATGGCACCATAGGAGGCCTTGCTTTCAATCATGGGAGGCAGAGGAAGGGGCTGGCCTGGGATGCAAAAACAAAGATGGAACAATGATTTCAGACAAAGCAACTTCAAGATCCCTCCAGACCTCCTTTGGTCCTCCCATCCTTAATTCCCAAGCAAGCAGAGCCTCAGCAGAAGGGTCAGTTTAAATCACTCCCAGTGCTGTGGATCCTGGGTGTGGAATTACCAATGACCATGCTGAAGAGTTGTCTCAGCTTGAAAAATTTGGATGTGTAGTCCCCAGCCTCTGTCAGCACAGCATCATAATCTGGAAAAGCAGAAAAGCAGCACGTGTTTTAAAAACATAAAGCAGCTCTGGGATGGCTTCATGCAAGAAATAAAAGCCCCAGGCACAATTTTCATGGCATTGTCTGTAGTATAAAAATCTGCACACTTTAATCACTAAACAGTCACAAAATTCCTTAATTTAGAGAAGAGCCATTCACACTTTCAGAGATCTAATTTGCACATATCCAGAATTTCACACAGGATAAAGGCAACAATTAACTATTTTAACCACGGGCTGTTGGGATGAAAAGAGATTTATGGTAAAATGTGACTTGGTAAAATTAAAAAATGGTGTCTTGGATCACCATCTCTCCCTAGAAAAACGAGATATCAATTCATCATCTGTGACACCTCTGTTTACAATTCAGAATAAGGGAATCCCCCTCTTCCTGGGACGGGTTGGGAATTGGAAACACTCATGTAAGCTCACTTTTAGAGAGGAATTTACTTCTGAGCTGTGTCCCACCTGTGAAAAACACGGTTCACTTTTGTGTAAGAGTTATAAGTTTAATAAAAATAAAATAAAATCAGCACCTCGGCCGAAAAGCTTTGTTTCCTTGTCTCCTAATTGTCTATTTTGTTTTATTTTTATTAAAATTATAACTTTTACATAAAAGTGAACCGTGTTTTTCACACACCTCATCACTCCAGGACACAGAGGTTGTGCTCATCACTTCTCAGTGCTGCTGGCTGCTGTCACTGGCCCGGGGCAGTCAGAGCTGTGAAAACAAACTCACCATAACTGGTGACATCTGACTTGTACTCATCAGCCTCCAAAGCCCCGTTCATGAAGCCAAAGTTGGTGCCTCCATGGAACATGTAGAGGTTGATGGATGCTCCCGTTTTGAGGATGCTTGCTACAGTATTCACCATCTCTGCAAAAAAAAAAAAAAAAAAAAAAAAAAAAAATTAAAAAAGGGGCAGTGCCAGGGAGGCCACAGAACACAAATCTGGGCCAGGAATTCAAATCAGAGGCGTTCTGGTCGTTCCTGTGCAGCCACAGTGATTTGTGTTGCGATTTGCATCTTGCCCTCACTAAGGGGCAGCACATTTGCTGATGCATTCATAGATTCAAATAATCCTCTCCTCCAGCTGAAAAAGGGTAAAGCTCGTGGTCTCCAGCAGGAATTTTGCTTTTAAGAGGAAGAGTTGCAAGGACTCCTCGTTCAGACTCCTAAACACGCACTAATGACCCAATTACAAAGACAATTGCAGGAGGATGAGAGTCGTTAAAACAGTCTTGGATGGCTCTGTTTTCGCTGCTCTTTAGATGCCCTGGGGGTTTGGTTTTTTTAGTAGTAGCCTTCTAAATGAGCTTTTAAACCAGGGAGAAGGCGCTGCGCTCTCAAGAGGCTGAAATTCGCCACAAAATGCTCCACAAGAACAGCGTTTGGTGCTCACCATCTGCATCGAAGACATAGTGAGGGCCTCCCCAGTTATCAAACCACCCAGTCCAGTACTCCATCACCATCTTTGGCTGGTCTTTCTGTCACGAGAAAAGCAGAGTTAAAACGGACTCAGGACAGTCCTGCAGTCACCAATTTTTAAATGTTTTTTTCTAGAGAAGCATTGTTCAAATCCAGTGTGGTGATGTGGTTTTACAGGAGTGTTTCCTTCTCAGCTGGCCCTGCCAAGAAAGGCACACAGGGAGCTCTGGGCATGTGAGGAACAAGAAGCTGTGGGCCAGCAATGCCCAGAAGAGGCAAGCAGAGCTCTGTGCCTCTGCTAGTCACAGAGCACAAACCCCAGGGCACAAAATCAGGTGCCATCAAACACTTGTGGATGCTGCTGTTTGGGAGAGCTGGAGCAAAGGGACAAAACCCAACTGTCAGTGTTTAGTTCCTGCTAGAAACACACATTTATAAACGTCTGCTTATCTGCCACTGCCAGCTGAGAGCTTGCAGGTGCAGGGCAGCCAGTGCTTGCCAAGGTACAGCAGCAGACCTGAGCTGCTTTAATGCCTTTTTAATGCTGCATATGGTGCTGGCAGGGAAGAATTTGCAGGAATTAGGTCTTCATTAAAGGCTCTGCACACAGAGCAATTGCTTTCCATTTGTCAGTGCCTGCCAGCTCCCTGAGCTCCTGCAGGATCCCTGCTGTCCCCGTGGCATGGGCAGGGCAAGGTGTGCTCACCTGGCTGCCCCTCCAGCCTCCTGGGCTTTATTTCTGCCCTTTGTGTGTACCAGGGGTTTTGTCTGATGCCACAGCAATTGGCTGAGGTAAAGTGGAGTTAAAGAACCTCGTGTTTCATTAGGAGAAAACAACTGCCTGTAATCATCTAAACGTTCCAGCTCTTGGAAATACATTTAATCAATCCATCCCCAGTGAAGCAGTCAAAGAAGGGATTTTATCACCTTCTGGAACAAAAACTCATAACAAGGAAAAGATAAAACAGCTTCATAACCCCAACAAACACTTCCTATCTCACAATCAGTGTGGCAAAGGAGGAGCTGCTTTTTTGGGGCCACGTTGCACTCCTGTGGTGGGGAAGGTGCCACCTTCTGTTCATTTGCAGGGTTTGGGGAATTTTGGAAGACCTAAAGGAGGTGAAAGCACTTCCAGCAGAGCCTCTTTTGCCAGCAGAGGAAAAGAAAACAAATGAAAGCTGTAGGATTGAACATCCAGCATGCCAGCAGGGCTTCCCTCCACAGGCAGGCAAAAGCCCAGGGAGGAGGTGAGAGGAGAATTGGTCAGGGCTGGGGGCAGATCCCAACTGCTCCCATCCTTCATCTGGAGCAAGCAGAGCACAGGAAAAGAGGACAGAGGGTGTAAAGAGAGAGGAAACCTGTCCCCAACCCCAAAACTTGCCATTCCCTCACCACTGCCTCATCACAATCAGGATGCTGTTCACACCACGTGTTCATTCCCTCCCTTTTGCACACCCCTGACAGCACAGAGGGGTTAAAAATGCTCAAGTGACACACCAAAACTTCATAAATCTACCCTGGATGAGGCCCTGGAGATGAACAGCCACCACAGTGCACAGACACACCTGCAGCACATCAGCAGCTTGCCAAGAGCCCCCACAGCACCAGGGTGAAGGAGTTTGGGACAAAGATGATGGAACTTCAAGGGAGATCTGACAATTGTGCACTGGGGTGCTCTGGGCATCAACACTTGAAGAAGCCTAACCCCTAACAGCTGAACACAGGGCACAGCTGGAGGAAAAGCCTTTTCAGAAGGTGCTGGATAACAGGATACTTAAATCCTCTTTCCCTGAATCCAGAAGGATTTGGCCTAATGAGAAGGAAGCCCCAAACAGAGTATCAGTGCTTCACTTCTGGAAAATATGGATGAACAAAGTGTTTCTGTATCTTACCTGAACTGTGTCCAGGTATTTCAGCAGCCCAGGCTCCAGTTTCTGAAAGTTAACAGTGGCCAGTGCTAGAGGGAAAGGAAAAATGTATTAATTTAGACTCATCCAAAATGTATAGGGGACCATCTCCTGAGGCTCAGCCCAGCCAGAGAGAGCTGAAACATCTCCTGAACCCCCAAAATCACCTCCTCAGGATTCCCCATCAGCAGGAGAGAGCTGCAACACCTTTTGAACTCCCAAAATCACCTCCTCAGAGACTCTCCATCAGCAGGAGAGAGCTGCAACACCTTCTGAACCCCCAAAATCACCTCCTCAGAGACTCCCCATCAGCAGGAGAGAGCTGCAGCACCTCCTGAACCCCCAAAATCACCTCCTCAGAGACTCCCCATCAGCAGGAGAGAGCTGAAACACCTGAACCCCCAAAACAACCTCCTGAGAGATTCCCCATCAGCAGGAGGGAGCTTCAGCACCTCCTGAACCCCCAAAATCACCTCCTCAGAGATTCCCCATCAGCAGGAGAGCTGAAACATCTCCTCAGCCCCCAAAATCACCTCCTCAGAGATTTCCCCATCAGCAGGAGAGAGCTGCAGCACCTTCTGAACCCCCAAAACAACCTCCTCAGAAATTCCCCATCAAAGCCTTCACTTGGCACACAGAATCCAAGTGAACCACAGCAGACAGTGGAATCCTCCCAGGCCATCTTTCAGCTCTAATGTGCAGAGATATTAGAGAGAGAGAGCATCAGAGCAGCTCCTGGGGTGTCAGCAGCTCTAATTTGAGCCTGTAAAGCACTTGGAGATCCTCACTTAAAAGGCACCACATAAAGGCAAACTTATTAGAAAGTCCTGTCTGGATGCCACACTGCTCTCCCAGGCTTTAGCTGCAGGAATCCCTTCCCAGGCAATATCCTACAGCTTCTCATGTCTGTGGGGGAGAGCAAGAGCAACCACAGGACAGGAGAGCTGGAACTGGAAGAGTTCTCTGTGCTTCTGCCCATCCTCAGGCTCTGGGGTGGGAACACCTGCCTGCAGGACAGGAGACACTAATCTGGGATCAGTGTCCCAGCCCCTGGAATGCATTTCAGCCAATTTTGTATCTCCCAGCCCTTGGTGAGGCTGATGTTTCTCCCAGACAAACTCTGCAGCAGCCATGATGTGATTTGGCATTAAAAATTGACTCCTAACAAGAGAGCTGGTATCAAACCCAGCCCCAGTTGTGTCAGGCAGAGCACTTCAAACAGAATATTTACAGAAGGAAAAGCTCGCTTCTCCCTATTTATACCTTGATTTTAATAGGCTGAGCTATGTAGTGTGCTCAGCTGAAGAATTCAGCACAGAAAACACGAAAGGAGAACAAAATAAAAAGGTGGATTTAGCACTGATGTCATATGTTAGCTGGCAATTCTGAAGGAGAACATGCCCAGCTCTTTTCAAAAAGATTAACAGCACACCATGGAAAAAAGCAGCAGCCCCCAGAGCCTTATTTATCCTTCTCATGGGATGTTCTTCCCACAAGGCATCCCACCATGGCCCTTCAGCCTGGAGGGACAGCAGGGGCTTTGTCACCCATCAGCTCCCAGAAAGGCTTTATCAGGTCAGATCAGCCTGGGATTCTTGGAATCAGATTGCTTTGGGATGGAAGGGACCCTCAGGAAGGGCAGGGACACCTTCCAATATCCCAGGCTGATCCAAACCCTGTGCAGCCTGGACACTGCCAGGGATGGGGAGTGCTTCTCCTTCAGCCCCTTCCTCCCCACTGCTGCTCTTCCACGTGGAGCCCTGCTTCTCCCACACACCTGAGCAGTGACACCCTGGCTCTAACGATCCCGGAGGCAAACTGGGATCAAAGAGCTCCCAGGAAAGGACAACTGGGAAGGAGAAGGAGCTCTGAGGCTGCAGACATTCCCTGAGGAGAGCAGGGCAAGGCAGGGATTTCCACAGCAGCCCTTCCCCTGACAGCTGTGTGGCAGGCAGAGAGTGACTCTGTGTGGTCACAGCTGAAAACTGCTGCACACCCGAAAAAAATCCAAAAGACAAGATCGCCGTGCTGGTGAAGGGCTGTGACTTCAGTTAATGAATTTATCCCTCTCATACTGACATGGAAAAGCAAAAGGAGGGGAAAAAAGGGAAGGAAAAGTCTTTCCCTTTAATCATCTCTGTGCCTGAGATTGGAAATTCAACATTATTTATGACTGAGTGATAACAAGAGCACTGGAAGATTGCACCCTGCAAACACTTAATTAAGGGGAGCAATTACACCTCAGGCAATTGGCAGGAGCACAGGAGAGAGCAGAGGCCAAGGACAGAGTAAATCCCAGCTGAAGTTACCTGAAATTCTGAGAATCACTGCCCCAAACAGTCAGATTTAAGGCTCAGTGACACTCAAGCAGCTGCACCTCCATTTCTCCACAGGAAAAAGGAGGAGGGTGCTAAGCAGCATTTAAAAATTTTATTAGAATTTTATTTTATAAAAGAGAAATGGGCATCCTTCTGCATTCTACACATCTGACAGCCTCCTTTACCCACCTGAGGTTTTACACCCCAAAATAAGCTTGCTGAGAAGATAATGCTGCCCCACAAACTACTGCTAAATTTACTGCCTAAATGTAAAATTCAAAATCAAAGTTTTAATGGACCTCTTTTTCTTCTCCTTTTAATTGCAAAGCATCTACCTTAGGAATGAGTTACTGCTGTTAGTAATTGCTGAGGAACTTGTTTAATATTTATTGAAACAGAGCAATAAGTAGCATTTTCAGCCCTGTAGTCTGGTGAAACATTAAGAAATGCTGGGTGCTGCCATCTCTTGACTCAGTGGGAAGCAGAGGTGCCCAACCTTTCACACAGTGTTACACTTTTTGTGGAAAATAAAGCACTCCAAACCTTCCTGGGAAGGGTCTGGGTTTGTCCTGGCTGCACCATCCAGCCAAGGGGTCCCTCCTACCACAAACTGAACACATCAGTGGGTGCAGAGGGTGAATTAAAGTCCTGTTTTCCTTCCAAAGCCACATTCCCCAGAGATCTCAGCCTCCCCTCAGCTCTGCAAGCACTCACCTCCTTCCACTAAGCCAAAGGACAGCCCATTCTTGTTGTCTGAGGTCATCAGCAGCTCCACAATCCCCCTGTTTAACAGGGCCTGGGTTAAAAAGAGCAAAAGCCATCGTGTTAACAGAGTTTAGCATTTCCCAGGATATTAAAGCACTACAGCATCACCTCCTGTGGGCACAGCCTGCAACTGGCAGCAATGAAATGTTATCCCTGGGACATCCCCCATTCCTCCTGGAGCTTCCCTGACTACTTTTCCCAGCTCAAAGACAACTGGAAAAAATCTTATTTTGTTTTAGAAAGCTGGATTGGTTTCTCACTGAGGCATCCAACTTTAGGATTTCAGCTTCTGAGGTCAATGTAATAAATAGCATCACTGCTTTCATCACAAGAGGGATTCAGGTGGAAGGAGGAAAGGAAAAGCAGCTCAGGCTTCCTGACTGCCTGGCAGTGGAAGCTGAAAAGAGGGGAGAGCTGATTTTCCAAGGAACACCATCACAGGACAGCTCAGGTACAAATGTTTTTCAATAATCAATGAATTTAGTGGTTCCTCAATATTACAGGTTTTAAAATCCACCTGCACACCCAAGGCTCCTCCCATCATGATTGCTCTCTTGCAGCTGGTTCTTAACAGAACCAGTGGCTGATGTTTGGAGGAGAGAGCAGGAAACCTTAGTTGTTAATTAACCACTCATTTCACTCTACCTGCATTGGAAGTCACTCCTCCAGCTCCCAGGAGCTCTGAGAACAAGGCTTCAGCCTCTTCAGTCTAAATCACTAATTGTAAAATGTGATAAAGTCCTTGGTTTATTGTCCCTGCCTGCACAACGAGCACACCTGGGCATGGCACAGTGTCTGCATTAGAGAAACACTGCAACACAGAGCCAGGACAACCTGGTGACTTTAGCAACCCATCACCACCAAATTTATACCTGAGCAGATGCTGGATTCAGACAAAATTCAGCTGCTGAGGGAACTGGGATTTCTAACCAATTTTACTAAGGTAATTCTTTGAGCACTGCATTAATGCTGTTTCTTCCCCTCCTTTTGAGTGCAAATGCAGAAGGGAGGAACAGCAGAGCTGGCACACATCAAATGCTCCCAGAGAGCAGCAGAGAAGCAGGAATAGAAGCTCAGCTCTGTGTGGGAAGGGTCATGTCAATACAGCCTTTCACTTTTAGGAAGGCAAAGGCAAATGGCACCCAAAAAGTGAGGTAAGCACAGGGATTTGAGGTTTTGTGTGAGTTGTGGGTGTTTTTAGTGAGTTTATTAATTCCAGTGAGATGCTTCTTGTTCATAGATGGTGGATGTGAATAATCACCTTGCCACAAATCAGGACAAAGACTCAGAGCCCCACCTCACATCAGATCCTGCTCCAACCGAAAACGAAGCCCTGCAAATCCTGCTTTCCCACTTTTCCATCTCTAACCACTACTCTATACTGCCTCAGATGCAAACTGCACACAAGCCCAGAATATGATGAAACAGCACTGCAAAAATACACCCACAGGCCTGGCAGGGGAATCTGTCCTGACAAGCCTGAAACAGCACCAGCTCTTTCCTCACTGAGGCAGGAAAAGCAAGGCCAAGCCTGCAGGCTGCTCAGACCCTCAGAGCCTCTGTGGCCCCTTCATTCAGAGGTCTGAAAACCACTTGCTTGGCATTATCTCGAATTTGTTTGGATCCACACTTCATATTTAACCCTGCAAGCAGAGTTAAATCAGGGCACGAGATGGGCTCGGTGCAGGAGCTGGCACAGCCCTAAGGAGATTAGCATTCCTGCCGTGGATTTGTTTGTTTGGACAGCCTCTGGACACCCTGAGCAATGGGACAACCTGAGCCTCAGGGTGCTCAGGGTGCAGCTGGGGTTCCCAAAAGGGTTCAGAAGGATCCCATAATCCTGTAGCACAAGAGCAAGACTGGATGGGTGACCCCCCTGACGTGCAGCAAGACCTTTAAGCATTCAGTGAGAAGAAATTAAACAACAAACCCCGTGAGACACTGCAGATCTCGTTATCTGCCTGTCCTGCACAGGTGCTGGGGGCAAACACACAGGTCAGAGTGCTGTGAGATCCACCAGGATAATCCAGCCTCCCTGGGCACAGGCCAACTCCTCACCACTGACTCACACAGCCAGGGCACAGTTTAATCTCTTCTTGACAGGGGTAAGGGAGGCATTAGGCAAATTAACCTGCCTGATGCTGAGCCCCAGATTACACAAGTTTAGGAGCATGCTGGTGACTTGTTCCCATCAACTTTCCTCCCAGGAAAGCTTTATCAGATATCACCTAGGAGAGGAAAACAGGACCCACAGGTGAGAGCTTCTTCGAGGCCAGCTCTGCAATACAGACACTCCCCAGCTCCCTATCACCTCTCTCTACAAGACATAAGAACACAGATTTCTCAACACTGAGAGGGTCATGTGCCAACTCTTCCCCTCCTGGAGGAAACATCCAAGGAAAATGCAGCTGGTGCTTTCAAGAGTCTCTCAAACCACACTCAAAAGTTCTACAGAAAAAAGCAAACACTGTAAGGAAGGGGATTTATGGGAGAGATTGACACAGAAACAAGTAGAAGTGCCAGCATTACCATTTTGACATAGTTCATGTAGTTTGGGTCTTTGGCATAGGAACCGTACTCATTCTCCACCTGCACTGCAATGATGGGACCTCCTTTCTTGTACTGTGGGGGACAAAAAGGCAGAGAGAAGGTGCTCACCACGATGTCTAAGCACAGGGACCAAAATCACACCAGCTGGCAGGAGAGATGCTCCAGCATCAGGTGGACTCAGCTCCCAAACTGACAGGGGAAACTGTGCTGATTCCTGGGGCAGAAGTGGAATATTTGTCATTGCCTCACCCTGCTGCTGTCACACACGGCCCACACTGCCCTGTGCAGCCATACCCACCCCTGGAGAGGGACCAGGATCGTGCTTTGTGGGAAAGGGATTTGTAGAGAATTTTAAAGCTCGACAGAAGGCTCAGATAGGATGCATCTGTATGTAAACTTCGAGATAAGAAATGCTGACTTAGAAATGCCATGGAATAGAGCAGACATTGCTGAGAGAGAAACTGAACTGGAAACAAGTTTCAAAGGGTGGCCTTGCAAATAAGACTAGATACTTTGGAGAAACAGAACCATGAAAGATGCATTGTAGTAAGACCCACAAGGGGTAATTTTAGGTGATTGACTTAGAAGCATTGGCAGCATTGTGTGACAAAAGCTGATGGGCCAAGAAATGCTTACAATGTATTGTAATTAGAAAATAGTTTGGCTTCTGATTGTGACGCTGTGAATTGTAACATCTGCACTGTCCCACCCTTCACATGAGACTGAAAATGGAATAAAAGTCCTTAAACACCTCTCAGGAGCCCCACCTCTGGGTCAGAAAAAGGGATAATGTGACAATGCTTGCCTGGAGAGGAACAACCACGCGCATCAGGCGATCAAAGTAGGCGTCCACAGCCTCTGTGAAGCCCTTGTAGGTTGTCCTCAGCTGCATCTCGGGGTCCTGCAGCAGCCAGCTGGGGAGAAGCAGGAGAGGAATGTGTCAGAGCCTCCTGTCCAGTCAAGCAGAGGTGTTTCACCCACTGGCATCACGCCACAGCTGGGCAGGGATGGTTGGTGTCACCTGGCAGAGCCCACAGTGACACCCGAGTTGTGAATGGCACCAGTCTCCATCACTCACTTGTGAATAAACCCAGGCCCCAATTCCCAATCTCTTCCTCTTCTTTTTGTTCTGCTTTTCAGGCCTAAACTCATTTCATCACCTCTACCAACAATATTTCAAGGGTTAATCTCACCACTCTAAAGTGAATTCCCTGCATTCCCAAGGGCACTCTACAACCAAAGTGCTCCTTCAAAAAAAACCCCAATCCTTTCTCAAAACAAAGATTTCTGTAATTGTTCCCATTGTTTCTACTGCTGATTTACAAGGCTGGGTTCTGTTTGGAGTTAACAGAAAAATGGGCAATTTGTTGAAGAGCAGAACAATATAATGCTGTAACAATTTAAGGGGAATGAACATATATCTTCATTTTCTCTGCAAAATGAGGCCTTAATTAATATCCCTCCAAAGATCTGAAAGACTCAACTCTTTGCTAAATGTGGCTTTGTGGACTTAAAAAAAATCACCTCCTCTTTAGCTGGAAAATGAGAATAGTACTGTTGCTCTTAATTACAATCTTTTTATCTGTCTGATAAAAAAACAAACATGTGGGTGATGTGACAAAAAATGACAACAGATGCACTTCTCATAATCTCTAACGTGGAGGTGGCTTCTGGCTCTGGTGATGAGGAGCTCAGCTCTCAGGAGTAAGTCCCTGACACCTGAACTCTGATGCCAAAGCAAGTGAAAAGTGAGAAGTTAAAATAAATAATCCCCAAGTATCTCCAGCTTTGTGCTCTGTGCAGGTAAGGAAAACAAGCAGTAACCTGGCACTGGCTCCACTCAGGAACCAGGCAAGTCCCAGTGCTCCCAGAGCCTCCTCCAGCTGTGCTCCTTGGGGAAAACACAACAGGAGGCTGGAAAAGTTGTGGGGTTTCATTACTGCCAGCCACATAATGCAGATTTCTAGCAGGACTTTTAAAATGGAGCTGAGATGGAGCAAATTCTTACATCAAACTGCAAATCATGTTATGCAGAGTCAAGGAGCAACAGCAAGATGGGTTCCTTCAATTCTATTTTCTAGCTGTAACCATTGTAACATAAAACAATTCTTACTGTTTAAAACACTCAAAAATAATAAATTAGAAGATAATAAGATAATGAGCATTCACCTGCTTTGGGGACACAGAAAATGAACATTCCCATCAAGCAGGCAGCCATTCCAAAGGAATTCCTTTGAAGGAGCCTCGACTGTGGGATCTGGAGCTTGGGATTTGTTTGTCCCTAATGCTTCCCTGACCTGCAACTTCCACACTCACCTGGGCAGACCCCCGAGGTCCCACTCTGAGCAGATGTAAGGCCCAGGCCGCAGGATCACCCACAGTCCATTCTTAGCTGCCAGGGAAAGGAAGGCCCTGGGGATCCAGAGAGAGGAATTATTGTCCAATCCCCACTGAATTTAGGTACCAAAGCAGAGGGGAATTGATGAAACAGCTATACTGGATTGGTGCTAAACCGATTAAGTTCCCAGGGCTCCAAAAGATAGAGAAGGAATGAATCCCCATTGCCCGCTTGAGGCACATCTGAAAATAACATCTGCACCCAAACACTGCCCCCCAAACAAGAATATTTCATAGCAGAGCTGTCTGTGCACATACCTTAGATCCAGGTTCTTACTGAAGTCAAACTTTCCTCTTTCCTTTTCGTGCAGGTTCCATGGCACGTACCTGCAAGGCAGAGTGAGGCCAGTGGAGGTGAAGGATGAAGTCTGGAATGCTCAGATTAAAACAGAGGCCCCACTGTGATACAGGCTTACACATGGCCAGAGTGTAAGGAGCCCCCTGAAGATGTATCAGTTCCTGAGGGTTGACCTGCAACCTCTCAGAGTGCCTTAATATTATTGCAAGAGGGCTCCTTGGGCGTGTTTTGTAAAGCAAAGGGTTTTAATAAAGGAGAAAATATCAAACAATACAGAAACAAAAAGGAAAGGCCGAGCACAGGTGTCAGAGAGCCCCTGACACCTTGCTAAAACATCCCAAAAAGCACTTGAGCACCTCTGTGCTCCCTCTTGTCTACACAAGGGTCAAGGAGGGACAATTTGGCTTGCTGCCAATAGAAACAGCTACAGGTTTTGAGAAACACTTCCAAAGCCCAATAGGAGCTGCTATGCTGGCACTGAGCCAAAACCAGTGAGAAGGGCATGGAAGATTCCAGCTTGGCTTCCTTATATGCTCAGAGCTAAACCAAAACTTTCTTCCTCAAACAGAATCATTTGCTTGGGTGTGGAAATGCCCTGCTACACCACTAGCCATGGAAATACTGGAATCAAGGACTCAGTGCCACTGGTGAGGAAGAGGAGGGAGGCTGGGCAGGGAGGGCACTCACGTGGTGAGGGTGTTGAGGCCACAGGCTCTCATCTTCAGCATCCGATCCTCCCAGTACTCCCGGGGCACCCGGAAGTAGTGCATGGAACCCCCAAAAATGCGGAAGGGCATCCCTTCCAGCAGGAACTGGGAGTTCTCTGTCTGCAGGCCCAGGGTCCTCCCCCACAGCCCCAGAGGGGTCAGCTCGCTCCAGTTAAACCTGGAAGGGAAAAGGAGACACGTGAGCAGGCAGTCCTGGGGAAGGAGTGTGTCCTGTCCAGCTCACCCAGCAGGAGCAGCTCTGACCTTCCTGCTTCTCCAGCAAGCCACACTCTTGGTCATACAGAGCACAGAGAGTGTTCAGAATGCTCTAAACCAGCTGGGAGATCTTCCCAAATGTAGATTTAAACCCATTTCAATGTCTGCTTCCTCCCTGAACCCCCAAGCCACTGTGCCACGCTCTACAAGTGACACTGCTCAGGCACAGAGCACGAAACTCACTTTCTGGAATCATGGATGTGAGTGAAAACAAGTTTTCCCTCACAATACTCACAAACACTTCCCTAACTTATGGAATTCAACATCTCCCTGCTTTGCAGAAGGAGGGCACATGGATGATTTCCAGATCCACGTTCCAACAGCAGCTGCGTCTCATCCTTGCCATCCCAAATGTCTTGGGGACTCTGGCACCTTCCAACTCAAAGCAGGGGAAAATAAAACTCCCTCACCTGTTCCCTGTGAACAGAGAACCTTTTCCTCAATTTAATGAACCCCCTGGATTACATTCATCACCCAGGAAAGACTAAATCAGCTGTCACCACAAACTTACCTCTGCCCACATCACTGCTTACATTAATCCTGAAAATGTGATTTGCCAAAAGAACCAGAGGCAGGGGCCAGCAGCTCCTCAGCACTCACAGGGTGAGCACTCCTGCTGCCACAGCTCCCCTCAGGTCACTTCCTGCACTACCCATGGCCCTGCAGGCTCCCAGCTCACTTTGGCTGAACCAAAACCCCATTTTCTCAACAAAACACAGAGCAGTGCCCCTGCCTCCATCAGCCCACCCCAGAGGCACAGCTCTGAGCACGCAGAGAGTCAGACAAAGGCAGCTTGTTCCTTGGCAGAGCCAGATGTGAGGAATGGATTCCCAGCTCCCAAAAGCAGGAATGACCCACACACTTGGGAGAAACACCACAGTGAGAGAAGAGAGCAGCACCTAAGCCTGCAGCTGCTGCCTAGGCTATGTGTAAAGCAGAGGGTGAGGATGCTCAGGGCTCGTGGCTTACAGGGATTGCTAACCAGTCCCTCTGACAGGACAGGGGGACTAAAGGAGCTAAATCTAAGGCTTGCAGGGTGCTGCACGGGCTGGCTGACAAGCTCAGAGGGTACCTGAGTAGCACAGCATTCTCACAGGGCTCTGAAACAGCCGGCAGCAGGCAGGGGTAATACCTGGAAAAGGAAGCCAGATGAGAAATTCACTGCCTGCAGTCACTGGGACTCACACTGCTTGTCCAGCCACCCACAGAAACTGTGCTGAGCAGGGAGACTGTGGCCCATCACAGGGTGGGGTGATAACAACAGCTCATGATGATAGTGCAGCCCAGGGAGGAGAATTGAGTGCAAAACACCAATCTGCCACATTTAAAGTGTGACTGTCTGAGTAAGAACAGGACCCAAAATGCTCAATCTATGAGAAACACAGGGAATGATGGCAGGAGGCTGGGAAAGGGCAGCAGTGCTCCCAAGGAATGAATTTCAGCAGCAGGGGAAAGGGTTCTCTAGCCCCAAACAGGACACCCCATGGCCACCTGCCCCTCTGTGCTGCTAAATTACAGATTGTAACTTCAGCAGAGCAAACCAGCAGTTACATCTAGTTCTGTTTGAGGTGGAGAGCCAGAGGTGGAAAGCTCAAAGGGATTTGGAGACACAAAACTCAAACTTTTAAGGATTAGGTTGGAAAAGAGTTTCCAAGTTTTTTCTGAGGTAGGTAGAGCCCTAAATGACCCCTGCACACAGAAGTGCTGCTGACTGGTGCCAGAATGAAGGCTGTGCTCAGGAAGCACACACAGCCAGATAAAAATAAACTAATCACTTAAGCTCATCTTCTTAATCCCAGGCATAACTAACCTGTCACATTCCCATCAACTTTCCTACTTTAAAACTCCCCAGCCCCAGTGTTTTTCTCCCCAGGAAGGGCTGGTAGGAAGTTCCCAGGCTCCCAATATTTTCAAAACATTATCCTAGACGTCCTGAAACCCACATTTCACATTAGGATCTGTTCAAGTAACCTCAGCAAGAAACATTTCTGTGACTCAGCACAGCTTCATCCTGTTAGCCTGAGCTGGGTTGCCATAGTTTAAAGTGTACCTGAGCTCTGTACTTCCTCCTGAGAGCAATTTATAGCTCCCAGTAGATTTTTTTTTCCTCACTTCTATAATGACAGAACAGGTTGCATATAATTTTTTTTTTTTTTCACTTTGTTAAAGGTTCCTGGCCTTCTTTGTCAACCTGGGAGTGTTCCAGGTCAGGCTGCATGGGGCTTGGAGCAACCTGGGATAGTGGAAGGTGTCCCTGGCCATGGCAGGGTGGGACTGGGCCATCTTTAATATCCTTTCTGACCCAAATTCTAGGATTCCATGATTCTGTGACTTCATCTCTGCTTCAGGGAAGTCTCTTGCCAAAAAAAAACAACAAACCCAAACCAACCATTCCATTGCCAACTAACCCCAGAGCAGAGACTCTGAGGTTGGATTGGATGAGTTAGTCCAGTAAGATGGAATAAGCCTTTTTAAGATGGAATTTGAAGTGCAAAACACAACACATGGAAAAAGAAAGTCCCAATTAACTTCTGAACCAAAGAGCCATGCTGTTCATGCCTGTGAAACACAAATGTGGCTGAAGCCATCTCTGCAAGAGAGATTTACCTCTGGTGCTCAACCAGACCAGTTGGGAGAAAAAGCTGGTGGAAAAGAAAACAGCCAAACCAGGGGGAAAAGCCATTAAGTTCTCTGTTGATGCTAAAGGACATGCTTCAGAGGACAAGGGACTTTGCTGCTAATCCCTAAGCTCCACTGAGACCTCCAAGGGCTTTGCTGTTTATTCTGGGCTTCCTCTGGCCAGGGGAAAGTGAAAGCTCTGAGCTGCCCTGGCTCCCAGCTCGCTGCCCTGCACACCCCCATGTTCACACCATGGCTGAGGTAACAACCACAATATTTTGTACAACACTTAATTCTGCACACAGGGGTTTGTTCTGCACACACTCTTACAAGAGACAGATTCTGTGCCTCCATCAGGTATCAGTTTGCAATAATCCTCCCTAAGAACCCAGGTGGCACAAACCCAAGGCCAGCTGTGCAAGAATTTTGCTTCTAATTATGCAAAGATTTATTAAAGCTTTTCCATAGCTCCGAGGATCAGGTTTACTTCCAACTATGATTTTAAGAGCCTGTTATAAAACTTCCAGCTGGCAATAAATAACTATATCACATCTCCATGTATATTTCCATGTATTCTCCAGCATGCCACTGAGAGGGACTGAAGAGTTTCTGTCACCTGGAAGCCACAAACATGGGATATGTTCCTCTGGGAAAGAGCATCACCCCCAAAAGGAACGTGATGTAAACCACTTGGGATTCAAGCTAGAAACTTAAACAACTTCTTGCTACTACTGGTGGGCTACAGAGGAGTAAAAGTGTGAAAGAGGACCAGCAGAAGAAGATCAGAGGGTTAGACTGGAGAGGTGGGCACGGGCCATGGGTACCACACTGCCCTGGGGACACAGAACAGGGAGAGCCAGCCCCAGAGCAGGCTGGGGAGAGGGAAACAACGCTGGTGCGAGCACGCCAGGGAGCCCCGGAGCTGGGTCAGATCAGCCGGAGCGATTGATTCGCCAAGTGCATCATCCATCAGCGCTGCGATGATGTAAAGCCTCCCCCGAGCCAAGGTCGGCAGGAGAGCACAGCCTAACAGAGAAGCTGATTGATGGCGCTGGCAGCGGGGCTCCCCTCCGCCGTTACTCTCGGTGATGGACAAGAGCTGCGGATATCAGGTGCAACATTTATTTAAAGCT
This sequence comes from Cettia cetti, assembly GCA_013401135.1. Taxonomy (NCBI): domain Eukaryota; kingdom Metazoa; phylum Chordata; class Aves; order Passeriformes; family Sylviidae; genus Cettia; species Cettia cetti. Next base: position 339 of record VZUI01081036.1, on the reverse strand, counting down.
CCGGGCAGTTCCGGCACGGCGGCCGCGTTACTCGCCGCGCTCCTTCCCACGCTCCCGTTCCGCTGCAGGGATGATGGGAGCGGAGGTCTCCGATCGGAGAAGACGGGATTCTACCGAGCCTGCCTCCCGCCCGGTAACTGCCCGGCAGCGCGCAGGAGGCACGGACACTAATTATGTTAATTACGTTAATTACCGTTCTCCCCTCCACCGATACCGCCGATTCCATCCATGCGCAGTTCTCCCGCAGCCAACCCCACTCCCAGCGGCGGGGCCTGCGCCCGGCGGGGCAGCGACACCCGCCCCACGCCCACCCCCGCCCGGCTCCGGGGCTGGCGACAC
>VZUI01081009.1:0-97779 GCA_013401135.1 Cettia cetti | reverse complement strand
AAAAAAAAAAAAAAAAAAAAAAAAAAAAAAAAAAAAAAAAAAAAAAAGCCAACGGAGTAAAGCAAGATGTATACACCACAAAATAATACACAGGTAAAATAAAGTGAACCATATAAACGGAAATAAATTCATATGACTATGACAAACCAAAGAAAAAAACCCCAAACATGTAGCCATACTGCATTTCCCACCACTCCTTCAAAAAGTGAACTAATACTTAGCTAAAACTATGTAAACTCAAAAACAACATGACAAATCTGTTCAGAAAGAGAGACAAATGTGACAGGTGAGGGCAAAAGAAAACCAAGAAAAATACATGAGGTGTCTATATGAGAAATCATGTGACCATGGTTATGCTGAGACCTCCAAAAGCTCTATTCATCCTCTTCCTCTTTCCTGCATTGTCACAACATCTGTCCTTACTCACATCCTCTCTGCTATACTGACACAATTCCTCCAGGAATCAAGGGTATGTATCTTAGTTCTGTAGTGTGTTTAAGAAAGAGAGGCATGGAATCTCTCACTTCAAAATCATGGTCATCCCAAAGTGGTAAATTTCATTCACATTTGGCCTTAGTCAGCACCTAATATTCAGCAACATGCAGTTCAGAAGCTTGTTCAAGATACACATTTAACAACCAGACAGATGTAGTCCTTAAAAGCAATATTAGACTTTCCCTGCTTTGTGATTGTGGAGCACGTGTTTTAAGATCCTCAATGTTTTATAGTGCTGGTCTTAAAGATTCATTTTGTTGTAAGAGATTTACAAATGCCATGACAGAAAATTTAAGGAAAAAAAAAAGGCCACATTGAAATGAGCACTGAAAGTAAGTATGTACACCACAAAGCTCATTAAAAGAAGTTTTTTTTAACTACATTTTTTTTCCTTCATTGCTAAAAATCAAAAAACCTCTGAATGAATAGGATGTACTGGGGCCCCACATCCAAAAAAAAAAAAACAAACTAAGGGTGAATAGCCTCAAGCTGAGGGAGGGCAGATATTAGGATATTAGGAATAAATTCTCTACTGTGAGGGTGGTGAGGCACTGGAACAGCTTTTCCAGAGGACGTATCCAAGACAAGGCTGGCTGGGACTCTGACTAACCTGGTCTGGTGGAATCTAGTGGATGCTCAAGACTTCGTAGGTTTTCTGATAAAATATTTCTGCAAATAATTAAAGTCAAAGAGTAAAGGCTGCTTTTAATTATATATCTTCAGGGGGGGTTTTTTGGTTTTGTTTTGGGGTTTTTTTTGTATGTATAAAATGGAATTGAGTCTTATGTTTGGGCATGTGCTCATGATTAAGCTACATTTAAATAGGCCAGCACAGAGTAGTCATAATAATTTAGGACTATATGTTTACAAACATGAACATAATTTATTCTGACAAGTAGCAGAACAGTGAGTGTAAAAGAGCCCCAGCAAACCAAAACATTGTAAAGATGACAATGTGAGAAATTATGAATTATGGTAATTTGCAAATTGCACACAGAAACTGTGTTCTTTTCACTAAATTGATACGCATAATTTTGCATGCAGCTGTATATATCAAATGAGACAACTGTTCAACATGATTTTTGTGTAAATATCTTAATATGAAGATGGATTGTGTAGAAATAATATATGGCACTGGGAAGGACTGAGGGGTTGTAGGCAGCAGGTTATAAGACAATGATAAAATAGATACAGTTATGTGAAATGCATTTTGAAAACTTTCAGTGAGTTCCATTTGAAACATAAATGTCATAGTTAGACCCTATGAAAATGGTAAATGTATGTGCTAAAATGGCAAAAACTGAGCATGGCCATTAACTTTTCAGAGTGATTTTTGAGTTCTTATTCTAGCAGGTAGGCGGCGTCAAGGCTGATGACTGTGTGAACACATTCTGTAAGTATTTATGCATATCAGACTATTGGAGTACTCTGATGGCAGATGATTAATAGTTGGAAACTATTACATATACCACTTTTATTCTAATTTCTATCTTTTATAATTTAGGAAGCTTATTTCAGGTTTGGGACTTTTTTAATATCTGAGGAATTACTCTGTATTCTTATTTCAATGAGGGGGAAAAAAGGGTATGGTTTTAAAAAAGAGTTGAACTTCAGTTATTGCAGCATATATGTACTGAAAGCTAAAATTTGTTATTGGCAAAAAAACCAACATCTTTCATTAGATCTTAACTAAACTAGAAAATCCAAGTCATCTAGCACCTTTGGGTGAAGCCAAGACAGGCAAGAACATGAAAATAAGCAGAAAAATTTTAGTGAGATATTTTTTACTCTCCTGATTCAGCCCAAGAATGGCTTTTTGTTATTTTTGGCTCTGCAGAGGATGAAGAGGACAAAGACATGCTGGTTGTTTCTGAATGACAACATGTTTCCTTGCTTTTATCTGCTACTGAGAAGTGTATAAAGCCAAATTATTTAATTTTTAAAATTTTTATTAAACACTAAATGTTATTTTTAATAAACTACAAAAAACTAAAGTAATGCTTCAATAATTTCTAGTAAAAACTCAGTGTACAGTTGGTAATTAGTAAATACAACTTCAAGAACTGGAATGAATTTTTAATGTAAGATTATATATATATTATATATTATTAATATTTATATTTCTTATAATTTTGTAGGCAAGTTTTATCTTCTGAAGAGAATGAAATCTGAAATTTGAAAACAATTGCAGTATTGTCATAAGAATTCAGGTTCATTAAGATTACAATAGAAACAAAAACTGTCACTGTATTAACAACTAAATTTTCTTAGGACTAATAGATGAGATGAGCCATAAAGTTCTCATCTTTGGTGTTTTCTACTAATTAACTAATTATATATTCATTATTATCAGAATGCTATTCATCTTTCAATAATTTCTCAAAAATGAAATTCAAAATAACAGTTGTGATGTATTTAATATATTAACCAAACAGAATAAATTATTTTATGGAATTTCTGCCTGGAACATCATTATCCAATGCTAAACAGGGTCTCCAAAGCAAAATAATTGTTGAATCATCATCTGGCAGAATCTTACTGCTGTAACCTAGCGGTATGAAGAATTCAGTAAAATAGAAGAAGCATTTTAATTCCCTTTGAAATTATATAAAGGACTGGAATTGGTCACTGAGATGTTGTATACATCTAGATAATACTTCCCTCTCTGTAGATGCTGGTATGGGGAAAAGCAACCTGAAAGTGTCCTCATACTTCTCCCTGTGCAGTGCGTCTTTAAAGAACATGGTCTATTTTAGAGGATTAAGTGATAGAAGGCTTCTCAGGAGTCTGAGAAGTTAAAATGCTTTAAACTTCTGTCAGGACACCTTGGGTCTCCCACAGTGGGAGGAGGCATAACCTGACAGCCAGGACCCATCTTCTCCCTGCCAAGAGCAGGGCAGCTGGGGGGCACCGGGGTAGCCCCAGCCCCGGCCATCGGGGCTGATGTGTCCCAGGGCTGTGCCCAGTGGGGCAGGGCTGTGGGGAGCTGTGCCCGGCTCAGCGGGGCCATGGCCGGGCAGGGCTGTGGGGAGCTGTGCCCGGCTCAGCGGGGCCATGGCCGGGCAGGGCTGTGGGGAGTTGGGGACCGGTCCTGGTGCAGCATGGCCGGGCTGGGGCTGACGGGGATCCTGGGCCCCGGGTGGGTCAGGACTGGTGGTGTTCTCAGGGATGTGCTACATTGAAAGGCTTTCTGAAAATGTTCATTCTGGAGAGGCAGTATAAACGGGTCACATTCTGTGAAAGGACTTGCTGTCATTTTAGGTTCACACAAGAGAACTGGTAAACACCATGGAGGTGAAAATGAGTAAGAGCTCGGTTTTCAAGAGAAGAGTCTCAGAACCTCTGTTGCTGTCAGTCGGGCTCTTGTGCTTTGTATCCTTGGCAACTTCCAGTTACATCAACACTGAACTGGAATAGCCTCCCTATGCCTGTTTGTCCATCAGAAAGGTGCTTCAGTAGTAGAGGAATGGAAATTTATGCAGCTATTACCTAAGTGAAGGCAGATTTTGATGCACTGATTTCAACTTGATATCTGGGATTGCAATTTCTGTTACCTTACACTGCATTTTATGGGGTTTCTGAAAACCAGCTCAGTGGCTTAACCAGCAATGATATTATCTGACACATCATCTATGGAAAGCTGAAAACTTTTCCACTTATGAGAGTTTTCATGTATGAGTTTTTATTGAATATATTTTTAGTTATTTCAGTCTTTCTGGCTGTGAAAGCTTTATGAGAATTTTTTCCTGAATCAGTAGGGTCTTCAAAAAATCATAAGGTAGAAAGGTGTATTTATCAGAGTTTGCTCATACATAGAGAAGCATATATAATTTCATCAAAGGTAATTGCTTTACCAGTAATAACTTCGAAGTGACAGAGATAATTAACATTACCTAGAGCATAGCAAGAGCCTTACTGTAATAGTATTTTAAGTGTCGTTTTGTACATTTCTAGCTGTTAGTTTCAGAAACAGAAATAATATTAAAAGCCTCAAGAAGACTTAACTAGATACTTAAAGTGAGGACCAAAAGATTATCTGAACTCCATGCCACTGGGTGGATTATTCTGTCTCCTATTAATCATATTCCCTATCTGCAATCTCTGAATGCTGTACCTTGACAAGTTTGAGGGCTATTATATGGAACTCTTGCTGTTCCATCTGATCTTTAATTTCAATATATCTCAGCATGGTCTTGAAGGTCTCTTTGGATTTTGTTTCTTTGACTTCAGTGTTGTCCTTAGTTCTTTTTTTTTTTTTTTTTTTTTTTTTTTTTTTTTTTAATTCAGATTGATCTTTCCCCCTCTGCTTTCGGCTGTCTTTCTCCTTTAGCTGTATCTTGTCCTCCTTTTCCTCCTCCTCCTTAATCTCAGTCTTGGCCTTTCTCTTATCCACGGCTAGAGATTCAACCTTTTCTTTTGACACAGGGCTGGCACTCTCCACTTCTCTTTGACCTTAGACTTAACATTTCTTGTGTCCTCTGGTTTTTCTGTTCTTGTTCTACATGCTTTTTTTGGCATTGTTACTTTCTGGCCTGGAGTTTCCCTAAGGGGATTTATCGTTCCATTTGCCATTCAGAATTTCTTAACATGGCAAATTACTCTCTTCTTCATCTTCAGCTTTTCTCTGGTCTGTGTTGCTGTTTTGGGCCTAGGCTTTGTGAGTTTAATTCTTCCTGACTTCTCATAGCAGTTTGCAAATTCTTCAGAAGATTTGTTTTGTTTTGAGTCTTTGTTTCCAGCCTGCTTGTTGTATTTTGGGTTTGGTTTGGTTTTGGTTTTTTTTTAGTTGTTTTTAGATTTGGGTTGGGGATTTTTTTGTTTTGTTTTGTATTTTATTCTAAGCATGGTTTATTTTTTTCTTGCAAATTTTCAGGTTTTGACCTGTAGTATTAATTATTAGAGCTTTTTTTCAGAACCTCATTGCACCAATATTGTCATCCTTTCATCCTTTGTTTTGTAATGAAATATGTATTATATTCTATTCAAATAGGAATTTTTAACCATTTTTATCTTCTATATCACACGCAATATCTTTTTTCTTATAGGTAGTGTAGGATGTTTCTGATGTAGCCAACATGAGAAATTAATCTGAGTTTTTTCCAATTGTAATAACAAAAATTCATATCCAAATAATTTTGAAGGCAAGATGATTTCTCAAGAAATGTTTATGGAAAAAATTAGCATCACTGCAAATTCATGTCACCTGTTCCTAGCTGCCATCATGCCTTACACACAGCTTCATTTCTGCTCTCCATCCTCTCCATCTGCATCTGTGAAGATGGTCTCAGTCTTTCCATTTCTGTGTAACTGCTCCTTTGCTGCTGCCGTTGTATCTTTGGTAGCAGCCCATTTTCTCTGAAGAGCAGTCTCTGTATATTGTTTGGTTTAGGCTGTTCTGCCTACTTCCTCTGTTCATCTTTGGTCTCTCTTAGATTTTTCCTGCCCTTAGACCTTTGCCAAGATTTATACAATCCTAATCTATTTTTTCTTGTAATTTCTCTCTGAAGCCAACCACCTCTTTTGTGGGATATTTTAGTTATTTGTGGCTGAGGATACAGTCCTTAACCTCTGGCTTCAGAGGAGTGTCAATCTTTTTTCCCTGCTTTCTCTGACTTTTGCAACCACAAGGGTATCCTTATGGGACAAGCAGAAATCAAGTCTCAATGTACAGAAAGGTTCAGAGGTTCAATTATTAAAACAGAAATAGATAGCAGAGAATCATGAAGAATGTATGTCAGAGGGAGAAAGAAGAAACACAGGTTTCACATCTCCTTCTGATCTGCTTGAAGACAAGGACTGTAACTCAGAATATGTACAATGAGAGAGAGTGTGTGGATGAGAGGCTTCCTGTCTTCTGGTGTGCTGCTTTTGATCAAAGTTGCAAAATGGGTCTGCAAAATGGGAGGTTTTTTCTGGATGAATTACCTCTCTTTAGACAGAGAGTTGCTGCCTATTCAGCAGAAGAAATGTTACATTTCACTGCCTTTGCATTTTTTGGTACTTAATTATATTTGGTTCAAGTAAAGAAATTAAGATAGCACTACTCATTTCTTAGATATCTCGAAGTCAACATTACCCCAGCTGGTATATGTGAAGAGTGGGTTGTTCGTTTTCTAACTTGAAGCCCACACTCTTTGACTCATGAAGATTAATAAGTCTTCTACAATTCAAGATGCCTTTTTTTTCCCCCACTAAAGTACAAAAGAAGCCTATGGTCAGATTTAGTTATTTTGCTTTCATACAATTTAATTAAGGTAAAAAAATATTTCATCTGCATATCTCTGGTACTCCTCTATCTGGTCTGTGTCTGTTTCCTGTTTTGATATCTACCTCTAGCTAGCTTTCCTCTTCTGAACAGTGCCTTCCTCCCAAACTGTCCAGGCAATAATGAGTTGAAATAGCAACACCTGCTTACTTGATATTCTGACTTCTGGACTATTGATACTGAGGGACTTCCACAAAGCTGCCTGCATGTATTTATCCATGCTCTCAGGCACATGGTGTGATTTCTGAGGTGCTCTGCTCAGGACCAGGAGTTGAACTTGATGATCCTGATGGATGCCTTCCAACTCCACATACTCTGTCACCCATTGTTTAATCACTGATTTTGTTTTTTAATTAAAAATATTCAAAAATTTAATTGCTGTGAAATATGTTCCTACAGATGAAATTTGTTTATTTAACAGTGGGGAGTGGTTATTGTGAAGATTTTCAAAAGAAGGAACTTGGTATGAAGCTGAATTGAAAAGGCAAAGTGTATAAACACTGTAAAAGTTACATGTTTAAAGATGTATTTAAAGATGATAAGATTGAATTCAAAAGAGTACATTTTATGAGAGACATCATGAAGCAATCTACTCAAACAGAAGTTAATTATGATAGTCCAGTAAATGTGTTGAATAAATTAGAGCATTAAAGAATAAATAAATGTTTCTAGCTTATAGTAAGGTATTACCAGGAGCTGTCAGGGTTTTTGGGAATAGCTAGAGAGAGTGGATCATTATGTTCAAAAAAAACAGATTTTTTTATGAGACAGATTTTATTTCTTAAGTAGACTAAGATAACTGTATGTAACGACAGAATGTCAGTATTGCTGGGTTCTTGTTTTATCATCTGTAAAATGGTTGTGGTAATTCTGAGAAAATACTCAAGTAAGTAAGCTTAAACTGGGTAACATTAAAACCAGGGCCATTACAGCACCCTCAGATTTAAGTTACAAACGCATCTGGGGAATGGTAACCAAACCTGTTATAGATTTCTCAAAAATATGCTTAGAGGGACTGCCAGGTTCCCATAATAATTATATTATGGGAAAATGTTGTAATTATGAGGACATCAATTGTCACAGATATGAAGAAAAAATAGCTCTTTAAAAAAGAAAAAAGTGTGTAGACAATGCCTATATTTTGTCTTAGAATTGAAGCTTTGGTATTTTAATGTGTGTCTATGCTTCCTGATAGGAAGTGCAGTATTAGCTGTTGCTTTTGTGAAAGTAATTGACTATTGCAGAGATAAACTCTAAACATGATGTGTAAATGGACATGGTTTACTAAAATATATAAAGTTTAAATTATAACTTAGTCATCTACAATCAAATTCAGTCTGCCAAGGACAACTAGAAGTCAGTGTAAGATAACATGAAGGTGAAAAGGATAAACACATAGCTTCAGAGCTAAACTTGGAAAAATTAGTTCACAAATAGTACTTTCTTAATTAATTTTTATGCTTTAAAGGTGGGGACTATTTTGGTACCATGGAGAGACAGTAAATGCAATCCCTATGTTTACCAATGATGCTGAGTTCTCTCTTCTCTTTTCTCTCCTCTTCCTGTAGCAGTAATTAAGCTATAAACGAATGCTGAAATAAAGAAATGAAGGTTTAAAATAACTGAGAAGGGAAGCTGTATTAGCACTAGTGGATTTTCACTGCCATTGACAGCCATTCCTTAAATCCTGCCTTATTTCTTATATCCTAGGTTTAATCACATACTGCTGTTGGTAAATTGAAATGGCTGTCGGTCTATGTGAGCAGTGAAATCTCCTGTAAAAGTGCCACTGTCACATGGATAGATTTAAGACATTACTATAGCTTGGAATTAAGATTGCCCTAAACTTCAACATCTGATTCCTCAATGGGTGTGTATGAAAACCAGCAGTGTTGCCAGCCTACCCCTGAAGCAAGTGTCCAGATGGACACTTTGACAGTTTAGCTAGGGTGTTTCACACACTCCTTGTTTGTAAGGAATTCTGCTTTTCTTCATATTTCAGAATTTCTCCTTTTCAGACATGTATTCACATAGCCATCCACTGGTACTTATTTCCAACTTATAATCACTGTGTTTACACAGAATTGTAGCCTGTGTTTGCAGCTGTTACAATGAATTGTACTTACAGGGAGTGGTTTGGCTGTAGAAAGTCAAACCATTCATCAGGAAGTATTCCCTGTGATTCAAATTGCAGAATTTACGGTCTGTGTGCTGATCAACTTAATGAAAATAAGAATAAATGATAAAAAGTGCCTTTAAGAGCCATACAGAGAAAAATAGAGTGCATTTTCCCCCTGAAAAATGTATTCAGGGAATAAATAAATCAATCCCATTAAAATCTGCTGGCTTTCAAGGGAAGCGAAGTATTTAAGGTATTAACACCTTGAAAACTATTAAAATTTCCTGAATAACTTTTCTTAACATTATTAGGGTTTGACTTTTAAATCTCAGTGTCTCAAGATACTCTTGACTGAGCAGACTGTTGGCAAATACTGGTATTTAATTTGTCTAAATAGTCTATTGAAAATGGATAGATTATTCAGAAATAGTCTATCCATTGAAATGCCACTTGAAATATAAACTATAGTTTTGAATTACACATAGGAAAGAATAAACAATAGTCCAATGAATTCAAAAATTTTTGATTATTTATATTTCAATAAATTGAATATATTTTAATATATTTGACTATTCAATTTTTTTTATTTGGTAAACTTAATCTATATTTACAGAAATATTTAAAACCACAGTGTTTTGTCATGACTTCTTCTGCTTCTTGGATGTCAAATATTTACTTGCCTTATCAGGTTCTCTAAAATGTATACTTTTGTGATATACAGGTTTAAAGAAAATTCTATCCTTGTAGCAGTGTTCAATCTGCAAAGAATAAAATATTGCTAGTAATTATTATGACAGAAATCAATACACTATGCTTAGTGTATTTATTGTGTGGTTATTAATATTGTGATTTCTCATTTTGCAATCTTGATAAAGAGTGTTACAGGTGATTTACTAAGTAACCTCTTTTTTTTTACCAATGTGACTCATAAGTGCATATTTCTTTTCTTCATTTACTGAAGAGCACTATGTATTTTTTCCTAACAGGAAAAATTTCTGCTGTAACTAAAATGACATCATGCTGCCTCCTATGGGGGAATGCTGAAACCTTTTCAAAAATACAACACAGTGGTAAGTAGTAAAAGTATGTTCATAATATTTTTTTGGAAAATTACATGAAAGAAAGCAAGTCTTTGTTGCTGTGTTCTTAAATGTGTTTTAAATACCTTTGCAATATATACATCCAGTTAAAATGTTTGTTTACCATGTGTTCATTCATTGAGACATGGAATACAGTGCATTCTAATCATTAGTGCTGTTTATGTGCTTACTCATGGTAAACATGAATTGTTATTATTTTTCAGCTCTATAAGTACTGAATCATACCAATCAGTTTGTAGTTAAAAGATGTGAGATTAAACCTGGCTATTGTGACAATGCTACTCAGTAAGGTTTAGGGGTTCCAGGCCACACTGTACCAGATAGAGCTGACTGTCTTTGGTTTTCAAGACAAGGTTGGGTTACAGAATTCTTACAGTACAGGGTTATACTAAAAAAGAGTCTTGGTTGCTGTTTCTTATTATTACCATAAGGATCTATTTTTCCCTCTCAGTTGTTAGCAAAATATGAGAGAACATATTTTAATGTATAACATATACATAGATAACACATATAGTTATATGTATGTGTATATGTATGCACACAGATATATAAATATTCTTAATATATCAATATGAAATATGTGACAAGTCTTTAATTTATAAATTTATGCATGGAATATATTCTATTTATAAAACAATCTTAATACCATTCTTTCATACTGTGCCTGACACATTGATTAATGAGAAGGGAATGAGATGTACAAGTGACCAGAAAAGTTTATCTGGTGCACATTCTTCCTTTTTGCTTTACATTATCCATGAACTTTGAAGCAGATGTGACTTTTTCTTTAATCAATGCACTAGCTGTTGTACAATGACGTTTCCATTTTGCCATGACACTGGGACCTAAATTCAAGGCGAAGGAATAATAATATATCTGATGTGATAATAAAGCTGTGAATAAGCAATAATTCAAAGTGTGACGGGTTAGTTATGAGAATCGAGGGTACCATTATGTGAAGCATAAAATTCAGACAAAGAAAATAACAGCTTTGAAAATTCCTGTGATTTTTGCATCACTGAACCATGTTTATTCCCATTTGTAACAATTAACATGTAATTGAATAAAAAATACTTTATGAATAGGGGCCTTTTTAATAGTTTAGCATCCACACTGATTGTGATAATAGCTGAACTCTTAGGAGTTATATAGTGAGTAGTACAGTATGCATGAGTGCCACGCATAGAATTCAATTACTTGCTCTGCTTCAGAGAACTCATGACATTTTTTTCAGGAATGAGGCAAGCAACTGATATAAAGCATACAAGGCTCATATAAAGCTGAACTCAGAGTTGAATAACTTAATTTCTTTGGAACTAGCAATTTGTGGTACATTTACTGTGTCTGGCACTAGAATAAGCCACAGCTAATGTTCTGAGAAGGGAAATGTTCATGTCTAGATCTATCACAGTATGCTGAGGTAGACCACAGAAGATGGGGAGAGGATTTGAAAGGGAAATTGACGGATGGAGGTATTTTAGTTTTCTCTGATTTCTCAGCATTTTGTTTGTTCTTCATAACACACAGCAGGAAAGTCAGAGAGGAGAAGAAAAGGAAGCAATCAACATTAAAACAGAAAAGTGAGATGAGCCTATTGATGTCTGGCTTTTAACTCACCCTGCAAGCTAGTGAAGATCAGAAGCCAGCTGTGCCTTTTGAAAATTTCCTTGTTTGTATGAGGTGATAATTGAACTATCCATTAAAAAAAACAAAGAAGGAGAGATAAGAAAATTAAGTTATAAACCTGCGTAAAATTTATTTCTGCTTCTCTGCTTGCTAATTTTCTGAAGTAGCCACAAATATTTGTGTTCAACTGCCAATCCTGCGGTACTCCAAAATACCCAACTGAAATACAGAAATATTTGTTAATTTCTTATTTTGTCTAGAAAAGGTTTGTATTGAGAATTTTTTCAGGAGACAAATAGAAATGGATCTGAAGGCCTTCAGGGTAATCCATAATTCAAGCCAAACTAACCTTGAAGTTGTATTTTCAGCAGACAATAAGTATCCAATTGGATGAACAGAACAAAAAAATTCAAAAATATAACTAGGGATGATAACTTAGACAGATTTTATGACTTTGGATATATTGTAATCTCATATTTAAGAGAAATACAGAAAGAAATCCCTACATCTTGAACACTTTAACTGCTTACTCACTATCTTTCTCATCCTTAATTCCAGATAAAATTCTTCAATATGATAAACCTATAATCTTTCTCAGGAACAGAAAACATCAATTTTTGTTTCGAGTATGCAATATCTGTTTCCTGGCAATGCACAATAGAGTATTAAAAACTGAAGCAAACAAATGGCCCATACTTTGTCCTCAGATTTTCATCTTGCATCAGAAGTGTAAGCAAGTTTAAATGGTGGGATTTCATTCTACAATCTCAACCTGACAGCTGAATGTGCAGATGGAGCCCTGTGGTAGTCTGTGAAGTGCTGTGTCGTTCCTTTGATGTAGCCACACACTGTCAAATTCTTGATCATGTTCTCAGACTCTGATCAAACCTTCTGTCTTGTATCATTTACAGTAACAAATGTGAAGGAAAGATAAAGCCTTTATATTAGAAGGCAGGAATAAATTGCTCCAGTTTTAGTCTTGGGAGTTTTGGGAAACAGATCAACTCTTTATTCTCTGAAGAAAATCAGGGCACAATACAATTCTCATTCTTAGGGCTGTCAGCTCTCCTCAGCTTACTTTTTAGCTCTTGGGATTCAGATAAGAATCTTTGCCTTCCTCTTGTCAGGGTTTATGGCTGTACATGAAAGTACTCTTAGCTGAGCAGTCCAACCTCTGGTTAAGCAGCATCTTCAATTCCTCCAGTTTTCTTTTTAGGCTGTCACTGATTTTATACTCCTAGGTGGAAGAAAAATGCTCCCCACATTTTTTCTCTCTTGGTGAAATATCTGCACGATTTTATCATGGAAATCCATAAGCTCCTAAGACCTGTACTATGATACATAGGCTGTGCTGACATTATAGTGTACATTCTTTCTACCAATTCTCTTAATTTTGGAACACAAGGAAGGAAGCAAGGAAGGAAAGGAAGGAAGGAAAGAACTCAGTTTAAAATTCTTCCCTTTTATAAAGATAGAAGGTGTGTTTTCCATACTGAAACATAAGTGGTAAGCAGGAGCAACTAATGAAGTAATCAGTTGAACCCAGACTGATGGTTTGGTGATGTCATCAATTAATTGAGGCTGATGATCAACACTTCAGTAGGTTTCCAAATTGGAAACTGTATGTTTTTCAAGAAATTGCAGTAGTGTAAATTGAATTTAGTACCTACTGTTTGGAAATTTAACCAGACTTTAATGAGAGTTTGTCTAGATTTTTTGTAGGATGTTCCACACCTCTCTATGCATCTACAAATTTGTTTCCAGGGAGGGTATTCTGAAATCCTAAATCCAGTGTAGTTAACTATTTTTCAGTTGATATAGAAAGAATAAATTAAGTTGCATCATCTGCTTGGCTGCGAGATGTTACTGGTAAATCTAATCTTAACAAATCCATTTCATCACTGATATTAGTGTGTATTTTCTGTTAAAGGTATAGACATATTGTGAATAGTGCAATCAAAATCAAATTCTCTAATGAATATAAATAATTCCTTGCTTCCATTTGAATTCAAAATAATCAATTAATTTTTTATTCCAATATTTAGTTATGTATTTCAGTATGACTGACCTAAAGTATTTAAAAGTTGGTAAACTCTAATGTTCTCCACCAATACGTGCATTTCTTAAGAATCCAAGTGAGAAATGGAAATGTGAAGCATGTTTCGACTATTACTCAAATATGAAATAGCAAACACCAAAACTTTCCAGGTCATTAAATTTACTTTCAGGTGGCAATGTAATTGAGTAATTTTAAAACTCTTACCTAAGTTCATTAGCTTTATTAAAAGCTTTGGGAAGATAGTTAAAAAAAATTATAAAGAGTCATGATTGTCTTAAATCTTGAAGACTCATTCTCTGAGTTCTTATCTAAGTAATGCTTCCAGAAATATAATTGATTTTGTAGAAAATAAATTTGAACATGACATTACACAAAGTGTTGTACAACAATTACAGAGAACAGTTAAAGTAGTGTAATTTCAACATTATACAGACTTCATGGATAATGAGAGTTCACTGAATCATAACATGATGAGCAAGAAGTAAACGTGAAAAAAAAAATAATCACACTGTTTTGCACAGACAACTCATTTAAAGTTCAGTCATTCCATTCAAAGAACTGGAGTGCAAATTTTACTAACTCAGTGTTTAAGCTTGAAAATTTTATCATTGTGACTAATATAATTTAAATCTACTGTGCTGAACAACAGGTAATCCTGTCAAATCTATTATATCTTCTTCTACAGGGAACTCAACTCTTAAGAGAAGTTCATAGCAACTCAATGTTGTTGTAATTTGTTTGTTTGTTTTCCTAAGAACAGTAAAGCTTTTGAGAACAAGATTCCAGTGTAAATGAATTACAGGCAAGCAGTTGTCCTCTTCCTATAAAGGTTCAAAACGCACTCCATCTTCATTTTTAACCACAAGAGCACAGTTTGGTTCTTTTGGACAACTCAGTAGTTGAGGGAAAGGAAGACCATCTTTATCTGTTAATAAATATACCGTCATCTGTTGAACAGTTATCTCCCTCAGTTTTCTTATAAAAGGAAAAGCTCTGTTTAACAGCAAAATCTTGTGTCCTCCTGGTATCTCCATGACTTAATTTGATCTCTGAACCCTGAAGTTTCTTTTAGAAACAACTGACATAAAGTGATTTCTGGGATCATAACTCCAGCTTGTGTAACAGGGGACAACAATATCATGCAATGCTTTTTATGCAGGTTGTAATCTAGGTTTTGTAACTAAGGGCTGCACTGATTCCTGATGAAAACCAGTAATGAATGATGTCTCTCAAAGGTCCATACTGGGACAATGCTATTAAATATCTTCATCAATAACTCAGACAATGGGATTAAATGCACCCTCAGCAAATCTGCAGATGAGTGGTGCAACTGATTCACCTCAGGAAAGAAATTTCTTGCAGAGCTACCCCAACAGGCTTTAGGAGTGGTTCTGTGAAAACCTAATGAAGTTCAGCAAGACCAATATAAGGCCCTGTATCTGTGTCATGGCGTTATCCTTTACTATTAGGGGCTGGATGGTGAATGGATAAAAAAGTAGCCTTGCGAAGAAGGACTTGAAGGTTCTGGTGGATGAGAAATTGTTAATTAGTGAACAATGTGTGCTTGCAGCCCAGAAATCCAACTGTATTCCAGGCTGCATCAAAAGAAGTGGCCCACATGGTGATGGAGGTGATTCTGCCTCTTTATTCTGCTCTGGTGAAACTCCACCTTGAAATGCTGCATGCAGCTCTGAAGTCCTCAACACAAGAAAGAGATGCACATGTTAGAGTGGGTCCAAAGGATGGTTTCAAAGATGAGCAGAGGACTGGAGCACTTTGCCTGTGAAGACAGACTGAGACTGTTGTTCAGCCTGGTGAAGGCTCTCATAAGACCTTACTGCAGCCTTTCAAGATATAAAAAAGGAGCTATACGAAATGGGAAGAGAGAGTTTTCATCAGGGCATGTACTGACTGGGAGCAAAGGGGAATGACTTTGAGCTAAAAGAAAATAGATTTAGAGGGGCTGTAAGGAAGAAGTTCTTTATTGTGAGGGTGGGAAGACACAGGAACAGGTTGCCCAAAGTTGTGGATGCCCCATCCCTGGAATGCTGTAATGCTCAAGGCCATGCTGGATGGTTTTGAACAACCTGATATAGTGTGTGGCATCCCTACTCAGGGAGGTTGGGACCAGATAGTTTTAAAGGTCCATTGCAACCAAAACCATTTTATAATTTTATGATATTTCTGTATAATATCATACAGTGATTGTCTATGCATGTTAATAAAACATGCAGGAGTATTAAGGTAAATGGCTGAGTATATACAGAGCGGATCGATTTTAACACTCATATAGCACTAAAGGTAGCACTGTATGCACCTCAGCATCAGAACTGGAATTTGGAGATAAAGTAGAAAACGGGTAATATATGGAATCACATTCTGAATTTTTTTTTCTGATTTTGAAAGAAATTATGTCACACTGAAACCCTGCTAAGTACTGCACTCAGCGTAGTTATTTGCAGCTGATTTCATGGTTTTATGCCCTAGCCATAGTAAGAGATTGTTTATCAAATAGCACATCAGAAGGATTAAGGTTTTTTTGTTCTTTCAGACGGATTTGGGTTTTTAAAAATAGGCTTTTAGTACAGTTTTAGGAAAAAAACTTCCAGCACCACTCCAGAGGGCCTGGAGATCCTATACATTCTATGTTGTATCTGCTAAAATACTGAAATATTTCCATTCTGTGCTAAATGCGAGTAATCCACCACAATTATGCTAATCACTGCCCTGAAAACAAATTGATACATCTGTTGAGTGATTAGGGAAGATGATGGCATACTTCTTTTTTGAAAGGAAAAAAAAAATGTTTTTGCCAGCAGGAAGCCAAACTGCTTGTAGAAATTACTTAGAATTGAAAATCACTATTTGATTCTGAAGGTAAATATGTTTGTTTGTATATATGAATATAAAATACATTTAGCTTTAATTGCATGCCAGTTTAAACCCAGATAGCTATTGTACATAATATTTTAGAGCATTATTTTGTTTTTTATTTTCTACTGATGTTGTGCAAAATATGTACATATATATGTACACACACACATAGTATTTTCTTTTGGATTTAAGTATGAAAGCTGAAAGTATCTAAACCACTCTTTGAACCAGGTTTATTATCAACATCCTCTACACATTTCCTTTCATATATACTACTTTGCATTCAAGTTTCCTTTTCCAAGAAAAAAGCCAGAGAAAGGGAACACAACAAAAATATTGTAATATTGTTATCCAAAACTTATAAAAACCCCTCAAAATATCTCAGTGTAGGTGAAACTATTCAGGTTAAGTAAAATCAGATTCTGTCAGCTTTCATTTTTATTCTGTCAGGTCTATTTCTTATGAAGATGTATGAAGTAGTACTATTCTCTTTTTCACCTGGCTGCAGCTGTATTAATAGCAATGGAGATTTACCTTTCTGAACTCACAGCATGAACATGGATTTAAAGCTTACACAACCATTTACAGAATGTTAGAAAAAAACAGCCTGAATTTTTATGTTTCAAGATGACTTTAGGAACTATCTAAAAAAATTTGGTGCCTAGTTATAATCTTAAAAAGCTGCATTTTTTCTTTGTGTAAGAAATCAATAACCTGTAACCAAATATCTGCTAAAATTGTGGTTTGTCTCTTCATGATGGAAACAAAGCTTTTTTATCTGGAACTAAATCACACATTTAATTCCAATGGAGTTTGCTGTCAGTGGAGTTAATTATACTGAAAAATTTTGTTGCTTCTATCATTTGAGGCTTTTTGCTTGGCTTTAAAGGTACGTAGGTGATATTTCCTATGCTGTATCATACCATTGTGACTGCTATTACTGGTCAACATATGTCATGAATTTGATTCATAAAGATGAGATGCAAATCCTTGAAAACTAGCTGTGGATAATGAGATGCAGTCTATTCTTACTTAAACAATGTCACCAAAACAGGCTGTAGATATCTCTCCTTGAGCAGAGGGGTTGGACCAGATGAACTCCAGAGGTCGCTTCCAACTTCAGCCAATCTATGAACCTGTGATCTTCATTTAAGAGAAATTAAATTTTTCTTTCTGTGGATTTAAAATAACAGTATGACCCTTTCACTTTCATTATATGGAAGTATTAAAAAGGATGGAAAAAACCCAAAACAGTTATGTTACAAGTGATAATGATGCTGAGTCACTTGAAAACTTAGGTGATGAATAATTGGAGGCTTAGCATTTCTGTTGTTAATACAGTTCTGTTTAAACAAAGAAGGTTAAAAGAAATATAATTTATTTGAACAAATGAAACAGATGTAAATACTTTAAAGACTACTGAAATAGTTTTTATTTCATATTTTTATAAAGTATTAGTAAAATACAACTTATTGAGTGGCAGGGTGTGAGGCTACAATACAAAGTTCAAACAATGGCAGAATGTTTTTTGTTAGAAGCCATCAAAATTAAAATTTATAAACAGTGAGGTAATAAGCTACATAAGGGCACAAGAAATTCAGATCTGATATATTCAGCATCAAATGTATATTAATTTGAGATCAGAATTTATTAAAGCATATGTATCTGAGAAACAAAGCTTTTAGGATGGTGCATTAATTAATCAATCTGAGTTTATTAATTAACAAAGCAGGAGTTTCAATAGATGAGTTTGACAAAGAAAATGGATGTATTAGAATTTCGCCAATGAAATTTGAAGCTGGGACAGAGCAATCACAGAAATTACACTAACAGGTGACTCACTCTCTTGGCATCTTCATTGTCTTTTGGAATATGGATTTTCAGTGCTTTAAATATTAGTATAATATTAGTGCAACTTTCTCTGAACTTTTTGAAATTTAAATTTTACCACAGTATGCTATGAGGATAACTTTTAAAAAAGAAGTTAAAGAGTTATCAAAACTTGTGTTGACTTTTTTTAAAAAACAAATTGTTACTCATTTGGTACTGAGTTGGGTTTTTTTCCATGATAAAATATCTCATGGGAAACTTAATTCCTTAGCTGAAGAATTTTTCCCTATAGCTGTTTATGGTTTATCATTTGAAATCTATATACTGCAAATCATCAAAATCAGAAAAAAAAAAAGGCTGCATTTCTTTTTTGTTTGAAACACAAAATAAGTAATCAGTATTTTCAGAATATGGCAACAACCCTTTACAGTTTGTATTATTGGCAGTGTAGCTCCAATGTCCAGAAATGCAACCATCTCGGTGCAAGACTTTAGGAAAGGTAATTGTTGCAAATATGCTGAAATTCACGGCCAGAGAAAACTGAATCAGGACTCCTGGATGGTTATCTTTGATACCTGTAGAAGACAATATTAAATTCAAAAAAAAGTGGTTAGCACCTTGCCAAGGTGATAGCTGTATCATCCTTTTGAAGGGTGGACTTCAAGGAGCAGCAGCTGTCTAAATAAAGGCAAAAAGGAGATTTGATTTGCTTGGTCTGAAAATCAATAATACTACTACTGAAAAAACATATGTGCACTTTCCCACCATTTAAAAAATATTATATACAGCTGCAAGCAAGACCTTTAGGTGATGAATCTTTTTCTCTCATACCAAAGAGGGCATTATAGAAGGAATTATTTTGAAGAATAAAGTGTAAGTCAGATCACACAGGAATTACTGACATATCTCCAATATGAGGTAGAATAATCTTCTCCTCTGTCAAAGGGATTTAATTGTCTGCCCTGACCTCCATCTGTTCTATTAATTGACTGCATTAGTTTGTGGTAGATATTTTTGGTTGGTATTATGTTTTATTAGTGAGATTTCTTAAGATGATATAATAGAAGCACACAGGAAGCTGTAACTCCTGCCATGTGACAAGGTATATTTTTTGTCAATCCTGACCTAAATCAGTTGACCGAGGGCAGGAAAAAATAGATCAGTCCTTCCTAGTCAACCTGGCAGCTGCAAATTGTCTTCTGGGCTTTGTTGTTTTTTGTTTTTTTTGGTTTGTTTTTTTTTTTTTTTCCTGCAATATCATCCAATACGGGTATGATACAAGAAAAGAAAGGAAAAAAATTCAAACCCAACCCAAGCCCAAAAAAGTAAAGAGAACCAGAAACCCTTTACAAAATAAATGAAATTAATTCCTTCTACACATTAAAAACAATTTTACTTTGACTGATTTGATGGACATATTTTTTTTCCTGTATACAAAAGGAAGCTAAAAACAAATGTCCCAGGAGAAAAAAAGAGCCACAGGAAAGAATTATGATTTGGAGAAAAGAACATGCTAGCAGTGTGCAGTCTATGTGATAGACTTGAGAATTAGAAAAGAACTAAGAAGGCTACATGCAAAAGAGGAGAAGTATAGAAGGTACTTTTATAAGAGGACATTTTCAAGCAGGGAAGAACAAGAGTAAGGTGGGTCTTTAAAAGGTACTGAGGCATAATGTTTTGTCATGGAATCATATTGTTAAAAAATATTTCTCCTCATATTTTAAAATGCCTATGTAGTTTTGCAGTCTTTTGAAAGCAGGTAGTGTGTGCTGAATAGTAATAATAATAATAATAATGTTTTATGAGTCTTGTTAGAAAGTAATTTATTAATGGTACTCATTGCAACCAAAAATCATGGGAAACATGCTTTTTAAAAATAAATAACCAAAATATTTCTAACATAATGCTTGTTTTCCACAAGCTTATCAGTTGTATGTTGGTGAAGGCTAGTATCTGGTAAAGATGACAAAAATGGATAAACGTTCTCTGAGATATGGTTTTACACCAGGGAGATTCATGGCAACAGTTTTTAAAATAACTTGAAGATGGCTATAGGAATAACAATATTAATGGCAACAATAAAAAAAAATAAAAACAGCCCCAGAAAATAAAATTAATTGAATGGTAGGTGAGAAAATATCTGAATTTTAAGTCTTAATTTTGTATACTGAATTTTCTACCAATGGATACTACATCATCTTGGATAAACTATCAGCACAATTAATGATAGAACAGACAAAACTCTTTAAAAACGCAGCAGAATAAGCTCTTCCTGGTTTTAGTTATGAGGACTTTGTTCATGTATGTAAAAAACAGGAAAGTTACAAGGTCCTTAACGCTGTGCTTACAAAGATAAATCTGTATATATTAGTAAGAAGTGAAAGAAAGAATCATGTTGCTACAACTCAGGACGGGTAGCTGTCTAATCAAGGGTAATCACTTGGGCTTTTTCAACATAATCTTCAGGATGTTTTCATAGTGGTTGACTTTAGTTAATATTTAATGTCAACTACCTACATTAGAGTAGGAAGAACTGCTGCCTGAACTGTATGCTTCTGGTATAAACAGAACATCTGACTTTTTCATTTACAGATTGGGAAATGAACATGAGCTTTACTATTTGTTTCCAAGGTAGCTATTCATTGTTCTAGGCAAAGATGGAAACATTCCAATAATTGGAATGAAAAGATGAACAGGAGGAGAAATGGTAATTTCTGTGGTTTTTGTTCACTTCCATTTCCTACTCAGATAAAACTTACAAAGCAAATATGATATATTTATTACATTAGATTGCTGAAAACCCATTGATGCAAGAAAATATAATTAACTACATGTGAGATGGCTTTGAAGTTTCCCATGTAGTAGAATGATAAACATTGTCATGCAGATAATTTTAAGGGTTTTTTTTATTAAGAGAAAAGAATCACATATTATTCTAGGTTTTCTCTTGGAATTGTTAAAAGACCATGAAGGATGGTTTGATTTTTATCATTTGGAAGTGTGGGATTTGAAATGGAGGACCATTTTAACTGAACAGAAAACTGCCTGCAAAAGACTAAATATATTTTACAAGCTTAGTTTCCCTGCTTTTTTGGCATGTTCATCAGTGCCGAGGAAAGATATCTCTGATTCTGTCCATGAGGTTGTATCTTAGTCAATAAAATGGTCCAGGCTCCTTTCTGTGCCCCTGAGGCCACATAACACAGCAGAGCTTGCATCTCTATAGTGAAAATCTTTCTTATTAAAAATAAATATTAAAGAGCTGTCTGTTGAGGAATATCCCTGGACTGTCCTACTCCCTGTTTATGCCTGTGCATTGGCTGGGAGGTATGAATACTGGGGCACAACAGTGTTGGAGTACATGCTCTAGTGTTTTCTAATTTACTGCTTAGACCCTGAATTCCAGTGCGGTAATATTATACTTAGCGTTTAGGGGTCCATAGTATGTAATATAATTCACAGGTCCCAATACTTACGTCAGCTAGAAAGTTAATAATTCTTCATTATTGAATTCAGCATAGACAGGACAGTAAGCAGAGTATATGCCACAGACTCTCTTCCAGGCAAGCTTTTAAACTGTGTTTGTCAGGAAGAAGGGAAGGCAGCAGGCAGCACAGGAATGGTTTCATTAATGTTGTCTAAAATTATAGAATAATAAAATATTTTTAGTTGGAAAGGACTTCGAAGATTCAGCACTGCCACACCCACCACTAAACTGTGTCCCTAAGTGCCATATCCACACGCCTCCAGGGATGGTGATTCCATCACTTCTGTGGGCAGCCTGTTCCAGTGCTTAGCAACCCTCTCAGTGAAAAAAAAAATCCTAATATTTAATCTAAACCTCCCCCACTCTAACTTGAGGCCATTTCTACTTTTCCTATTGGTTAGGAATAGGGAAATCGCTTGTTATTTGGAAGAAGAGACTTCCCCCCCACCTTGCTAGTGTGTCCTTTCAGGTGTTAGTAGAGAGCAATAAGGACCACCCCAAGCTTCCTCTGCCACTCTTTGTATGACTTGTGCTCCAGCCTCTTCACCAGCTTCGTTGATCTAGCAACATTGATCTACTTAGTGATTCTGGTGATCCCATTCTTCACAACATTTTGAGGAGACTTATTTTGCTGAGAGATGTTCTCTCACCTCTCAAATATAATGGGTGCAAGACAGCATGTAGCAGGTGAAAGCCCAGTAAGTTAGGAGGAGAGCCGTACAGGAAGAGAAGCTGGAGGACACCCTTATGCAGGTGAAGCTATCCACTTTCAAACAAATAAAGAAAACCTGAGGGGAAGTCTTACTTGATAAAATTTGATGATGTAAAAGATAATCTCCAGTCACAATTTTTATTTTATGAAGTTATTCTCCTGAAAACTGCATAAGGCTTGCTTGAAAGTGCGAATACATGTTCAAGAAAATTTGTACTTTATGGGATTCCAAGGTTAGGGTTTTCTCATAGTCCAAGGGTAAGAATCTCAGAGGGAGAAATCTCTTTTGGTTTAGAGACAATGCTTCACAGAGTCCTCATAGCTATCCCAGCCTTATTTGAAAGCTAATGTTTGTAACTTGAAAGAGAGAGTAGTGGGTTTAGATTTCTTCAGGTTAATGAGGGTAGCCACTCAACTTCTCATTTCCAGAATGAATGTGTAATTGTGACATTATCATATGAATGAAGACAGTATCACCACCTGGTAACTGAACCAGGTAATGCAATGAAAATATCCTGCCTGTGTCTCCTGTGTAATTATATTCTAAGAATTTGTATAATAAAGCAGCAACTTTTTTTGGCCATATAATATGTTAATTGCGGGTATATGTGTTCTATATATGTTTGCATGTGTCCACATGCCCTGTTGGTTTAAATTGCTTTCCCCACCCTGTTTCTGGTTATTGTAACTCTTTTAATGTCTCCTCTTCTGAGACTAGAATGCCTAGAGGGAGATATCAAATTCTAATCATTAAATAGCCTCAAGAGATCAAATTGCATATCAATCAGTCCCTTAGAAAGTTTCTCAGTTGGTTCAGAAAAGAGTTTTAGTTTCTTTCATCCTTGACAAGGGCATGCACTTCAGTTCAATGGTGAAGACAAGAAAAAGAGGACTGAGACCTGTGAGTTTCTTTGTATAATATTTAGACAAAACCTGTTAGACTTCCTTAAGAATTTTTCTTTTCAGTCATTTGACCTTTCTTACTGGAGAGGAGTTCAGACTCATTCTGTGTTACAAATGCCTTTTTTTTGAGGTCTTGCAGTGGTAGTGGGTACTGAACTTTGATTTTTTTTTTTTTGAGGGTTTATTCAACTTATAAAGGCCTACTCTTTAAGCCTAATGCATAAAATACTGATTTTTGCGTGCAAGTATTTTTTTTTTTTTTCATATCCATGAATTAGTGGTTTGCTCCAGGCATAAGAGATTTTACTCTACAGGAGCTTTTGCCTTAAAGAAACTCAAGGCTGAACATTCTGTTTCAGATCATAATCCTTTTATTTTTGTAGTAACACATCTGAATCTAAGCAAAAAGAGGTGCATAAAAGAAATGGAGACCCAGAGTGTGTTACATTTCTTTTACAAGGTTATATCAGAAGTAAAAGCTGGAAATTATGTCATTGGTTTTGCTAGACTGTACTGATGCTAATTTTTGTACATTTCTCTAGCATATGTAGTAGAAATGAAGTATTTTCTTAAGAACTTCGCAGCTGCAATTAGACCACAATTGAATAGCAGCAGTGTGAATTCAGTCATGGAAAAATTAAATTCAAATCACAATTTGAGCTGAATGAAACACACCTGTAATTTTGGGATTATAACTTACTTCAAGCTTATGTTTGTAAGAAGTTTATGCCATGTTTTTCCGTTCTAATATTGAAACCTCATGTTTATTTGCAATCTTCATCAATTTATCCTAAGAAGCAACAAGTATCCTGAAAACTGTCTAACCACTGAAATTCTTCTATACTTTCGTGTAATAACAACTGACATTACTGTTCAAAAAGTCAGTGAGGTAAGTGCAACTCTCTTAACTGAGCATTCCCAGTTAGTCTTGGGTCCTTCTGATCATAAAAGTTTTTTTTATAATTTTAAATACAGAAAAAATAAGGGAAAGCATATCTGTGATTGTTCAACCATCACCTCTTATAATTATATTGAAGCAGGGGATTTTTTGAGAATGCTGAGGTTCATTTCTTTGTTTTTTTTTCTTGGAAAGGAGTGATGATCACATGTTTTCTTTCCCTCTGCTTGCTTTTCAAATCGTTCTTATTATTGAGAGAATTGCAGTTTTCAAAAATATTGTAGGGACTACACAGCTTTTTCTTATAATCCCATCGTTCTTTTTGATAGTGTATGAGATTCAGAAATTCAGAATAAGCATGGTAGCTCCAGGCAAGAAGCAATGATATGAAAGAAATGTGTGCCCATTTTCTGAAAAGTAAATGCTGATTGTAGTTTCTAACCTGAGGGATCTACTGACACTGTCAAAGCCTATCTAAGCCTATTTCTCTCACTTAGAGAAATTCATAAAAGGGTAAAAGCAGCATGTTCTTAAAAAAAAAAAACAAAACAAGCCTGTTTAATTCAATGTTTGTATGTAATTTGTATTGCTTTTCCAGCTTCATTTCCATGTTAAAAAAAAAAAAAAAAATTAAAAAACCTCTGTCTTCAGTGAATTCTAATCATACAACTAAGACCAACTTCAAGGTCAGTTGTGATATTTGTATATCTGGCATTTATTTTCACTTTAAGCAAGGGTACATCATAATTCTTAAATTTGTACCACGTTCTTCTCAGTTTAAATTTATAATCTTGAGGAAATTTTTGACTGTGAATTAATAAGTTATAATTCCCACTTAGATAATTCTGTGATTCTGTGAAACATTATTCAGATACTCATCCTTAGTGAAGTTTATAATGCTAAGTTAGTGTCATGACCACAGTACAGAGCATGATGTTCATTGTAAGTTCTCATCAGGCTGGACAACGACACTGGACTGTGTCAGGGAAATTTTCTGCTTTATTGTACAGTTGTTTTCTTAACTGTGGCAACCAGTTAAAGGAAAGAAGAAGAATGAGAGGAGAAAGTGAGACGGGACACTATCTGTATACCTCCTATGTAAATTAGAGTTTTTGCATGTTTTTTTCACCCCTGCACAGCCAGCCCTTCCCCAGGAAGTGAGTTGGAGTTAAGAGGACTGAGCAAGACAGAGCAGGGAATTGGCTCAGGACAGCACTGCCCCACCCCTCCTCTGGTCACCTTTCCCATAGCAATGCTCTGAATGTTTGAGGCAAAATATGCTTAGATCTGGTCCTCTACAGTTAGGATTATTAGAAGTCTAGATTTTGGGGGTTTTCATTTTGTTTTGAGGGTGTTTTGTGTGTTTGTGTGCATTTTTAAAAATAATTTAGCAATAAAGAATTTATTTGAGTTGGGAAAATGCATACAAAAATACAATAAAATAAGCATACACATGCTATGGGAAAAATAATTTCTTGTAAAACTTAGCTACATGTTAGTTTGAAGTCAGACATTGCTGTAATTACAATTCTGAGATTCAAAAATATCTTATGATTGGCCAGTTTTGGTAAATAAACTTCCTACCAATTTTCTATGTAACCCAGTCTAGAAAGTGCACATTAGTTCATGATTGGTGTTCCTCCGTTGTTCACTATATTTTGTCTGATATTTCTGAATAACTTTAGGTAGGATAAGGAAAAAATGAAGCTTAGCTCATTTCAGAGTATGAAGAAAGTTCTAGAAGCTCAGGAAAAAAAAATCCCTAAAGAAGTTATAACTGTTCTGGTTTGGGTTTTGTTTTATTTTGTTTTGGGGGGGTTGTTTTTTGGTTGGCTTTTTTGTTGGGTTTTGTTGTTGGTTCTTTGGTTGGATGGTTGGTTGGTTGGTTGGCTTTTTGTGGGTTTTTGTGATTTTTTTTTTTTTTTTTAAGATAGTAGACAAACCCAGTATGCATTTACTGATATTTGGAAAAATGGTTTTTTTGCTATTGAGTGAACATTTAAATACAGTGACTATTGAGAGGGTCTAGTGCTGATTATGAGGTAGAGGTGTATTTAAACTTATTTTGGGAAGATTTTACAGAAGACAACAGTGTGATTAGTTTTCTGCAAATATTTCAAATTATACGGACATATTGCTAAAATTAATACTGTAGACCTGTTCAAAATATTTCTATGCCTTGCAAAGTTCTTATTTACAGTATCATACAGCAAAATTAGTTTATTAAATAGATTTATATATGTTGTATTAAGATAATATTTTAATGACTTTTGTTTAAAAAGAATCAATCAAACACACACAGGCACAAGCCAAAACAACAAAGAAAACTGAAAAAGTAAGCCATATATATCCACTTTACTTAATAATTTTCAAAATTACTTTTTCAAGGGGACAAAAGAAATGGAAAGAAGAAAAAACACAGTTCACATTTTTAGTAAATGAAGTATTTTTTTGAATTGCCATATTCTGTGAAATGTATTAAATACATAGCAAAATGTCAGTATGAGGAGAATCTGAAACGTTATTGATTACATAATTTGTAAATTTTTTCCTACTGACTAGCTGGTTGCTCTTACATTTAGCTAATCAAGCTGACTGTATGCTTTCAGAGTGTATATCTAATGAAAGGGACATCAGTCTTTAACCCTAACTCTCTGTTGAGGTCAGACCTATGTACATGCCCAATAAACCCTTTGGGAATATGAACAGAAGGGAGGGCCAGAGAATAAAAGTGGTCAGGGACTTAAAGCTGAGGTGTACTGTTCTGCACTAGTTGTTTTAGTTAAAGCCTGAGAAACTCTAGGATATTTGCAGAGTCTTCAGTTTCCTGTGTTAATATAATTTATATTTCTCTTTAGTTTTTTGTAATTGATTGTGACCTGGACAAGAGGATGATTTAAAAAAAAAAAATAAACCAACAAAACAAAACTTGAGATCACTTTAGTTTTCTATTCTACACTGGAGCAAAGAGGACTCCTAAGCCATATCTTTTATTTCCCTAGCAGCTACAGAGTAAGTGTAGAGCTCCTGACAATCTTCTCCTCAGGTTGAAAAGTAGTAACTGCAGATCCTGGAAACCATCAATTTAGCCCTGAAGGCCTGATTCATAGACTATTTAAGCATCTTTAAGAGTGTCTTGGGGCACAGATTTATAAACAAGAACAAGTGGTATTTCCAGACACGCATCCATGTTAACTTCAATCTGTATTTTCTTCAAAGGCCATAAATGTCTCATTAGCCTCAAATTACACTCCTCTGCCAATAACAAAATCATGTATGAACATATGTGATTTCAGATCTTCCTTGACTTCTCTTTGTGTGGTGTGGTGCCAGAAATTGTCATTTTAAACTGTACATTCTGACTTGGATTGATTGTTTTCAATTGTTTGACTGAGCAATATTTCCAGCTAGGAACTTTTTGCAAGCCAGTTTGTATGTATTTTTCTAACATTTGAAGTAGTAAAAAAAAAAAAAAAAAGGAAGAAATACAACACTATTAGTGATAATAAACAAAGGCATGACAACTATATGCCTTCCTGTAGACTCAGTATGTAAAGACATTAAATAGCTGACTATATACATATAATTGAACATCAAGCTAGTTTTCATATATCTAAAAACCTTTCTAGAATGTTCACAGTTTTCTATTTAAGATTAATCCCTAATTGAAATCTGTGACTCTCTATTTACATCTTCCAACATTTTTAGTAGAGTATCTAACGTCGTAGCATAGTCATGCATTAATAGGTAGCATGACTTCTTCCTTACCTCTCGATATTATTACTGAAAATTATTTTGTGTGTCTTAGTGTATGAGCTTGTACACATTTCACATGTGAAACTAACCTTAGGAAAATGGTAATTCCTCTAGTAATGTCAATAAACTGAAATGTGTGATATTTTCTGCCTAATTAGGCAGGGAATCCCACCCTAAACAAGGTATTTTTTGCTTTTCTTGCCTTAGTCTGGGTTCTTTGCCTCAGTATAATGCCAAAACCAGTTGCCCTCAGGATGCACAGCTCCCAGAGTTGGAAGCTTGGCTAGTATCAAGAGCTGAGTGAAGCCCCCTTAATCCAAGAGGAAATGGTTAGTGCTACTTTTTGACCTATAGCAAATTAGACACACAAAAGTCTATGGGCTCAGATGGAATGCACCAGAGGAAGCTGGTGAAAGCTTATTAAGCCACTTTAAACCACTTACCAGCAGTCCTGGTTAACTGGAGAAGGTCAGGTGATGGAAAGTTAGCAAATGTCCATTCACAAGAAGGGGTCAGAAGGATGACCCAGGGAGCTACAGGCCTGTCAGCCTGACCTCAGTACTGGGGAAGGTCATGGACAGATCATCCTGAGTGCCATCACATGCTATGTGCAGGAGAGCCAGACAATCAGGACCAGATGATACTCGCAAATGGTTTTATGAAAGGCAGGTCCTGTTTGACTCACTTGATCTCTCTCTGTCATGAAGTAACCTAGCTGGAGGAGGAGGGAAAAGTTGTGGATTTTGTTTATTCAGACTTCAGTAAAACACTGGATACTTTCTCCTGCAGCATTCTCCTGGGGAAACTGGCTGTTTATGGCTTGGATGGGTGCAGTCTTCATGAGGTGAAAAACTGGCAAGATAGTCAGGCCCAGAGCGTGGCAGCTTGTCACCGGTAGCATTCCCTAGGGCTCAGTATTGGGGCCAGTTTAATTCTGTTGATGATTTGGATGAGGGGATTGCATGCATCCTCAGTAAGTTCACAGATGATACTAAATTGGATGGGAGTGGTGATCTGCTAGAGCTCTGCAAAGGGAGCTCTACAGGTCGGATTGACTGAGGCCAGTTCTCTGAGGTTTGATAAGGCCAAGGTCCTGCAGTTAGATTTCAAAAACCCCATGCAATTCTCCAGGCTTGGGGAACAGTGTCTTGAGAGCCGCTCAGCTGAAGGGAACTTGAGGGTGCTGTTTGAAAACTGGCTGGATATGAGCCAGTGTGTGCCCAGGTGGCCAAGAAAGCCATGCTATTTAGTATATCACATTATCTCTGCTGTATCAGCTGAGGATTTCCTTCATGGTGACATTTTTGATTCTCTCTCTTGCTTATTTGTCATTCCCATTTTCTTTTGTTTCCTTTTTTTTTGCTATACTGTTTGCCCAGAATTTTTTTTTCTCTATCCATCTTTCATCATCTGGTTGACTTTGGTTCCATCCACCTTGTCAATTTTCTTAGTGCTGTAGTCCACATTTCTTAGAGTGTCATTACAAGGTTCTGTAGTGTGGTTGTCAAGGAAATAAGATCTGTTGCTCCTCCCTAAGCGCAGATTAAATCCTCAGTTGGATATAACTGGAAAATCTGATTTTTGCTGCATGATCAGTAAAGTGTGCCAAAGTCAGGATGGGACAGAGCAAGAGGAATACTACTCAAAATCAATCACCTGCTGCTGATTTCCATTGTTAAAGATGATAGCAAAAATCAGAAGAAAAAGTGACACTTGAGAAGGAATTTTGAGTGACCAATATCTGACTGACCATTCTGAGTGCCAGGGAGCAGCTGAAGTGGGGCTGCCCATGGGGGAGGATGACCCAAGAGCTGTGGGCACTGCAGAGCTGGCTGGGCAAGACTCTGAACTACTAAGGTCCCCCACTGAGGGTGGCTGAGAACAGGGGGAGGACTCTGCCACCACCCAATAATCATCAGGCCAGGCAGGGTGAGGAGTCAGATCCAGGGTCTACCTGGGGACCCAGTGAGGCCAAGTATGCCAAGTTTGGGCATAGGGCTTTCTGCAGCATAACTCAGAGACTGGTGGACCTGGTGGTGCTCTTGGGGACACGAAAATTTGAGTTGTTAATGGTTTGTCCTTCAGAAGTGGTGCTCAAATTTCAAGTCCTACAGAAAACGTCAGTAGAAATTTTGGTCCATCACAAGTAATATGTATCTGGTATTTTTCTGGCCTCTGGTGTTCTGGTGTTTCAATGGTTTTGTGGTAAGAGTACTAAAATGAAGTAATTGAAGAATTCCAGGAGTTTTGAGAGAATAAAATATCTTTCAAATTATTTTCCATGTCTGAGTCCTGAGTGAAAACATGACCTGCTAGTCCACTTATACATAATTTTGATCTATAAAATGTGTGTTCATCCTACCAAATATAAGGTATCAGTGTCAGTTTCCTATAACTTGAAATTTTTTACCTGTGGATTTTTTACCTAGAATTGCTGTCTGTGCTTTTGAGTTGAGTAATGGGTAAAAAGGAAGTCCTTAATTTCTTTGGTCAGGTAGAAGAATGTTGATGTATGCTTATTTGTACACTTCGTAATTGTTAGCATAGACATGTGAGTGACTTGTATTTCATTAAAAATTTACAGAATAATTGTATGAATTGCCTTCTATTTGAAAATGAAAGTAGGAGAATGCAAGCAGGTATTGTTACATAATTGTACTACTATGTAGGCCAAAAACTCACTTACGAAATTGTATCATGCTCTTTTTCTTTTAGTTTTCCATTGTTCTGTTTTTCAGACATGGAAAAAAGATATGAAAATCAATAAATTTGTATCTCATTTCGACTGTTTTCACACTTGATTTGAACTAATTATTTATTACATTCATTGGAATTTCTAAATTAGATGGAGGTAAATTAGGTTGTCATACAGAAAAAAGTTATGTCTGCGAAAAATACTCTGTAATTGTCATCATTGCCATCTCACAGCAAAAAGATTATCCAATACAGGAAACAAAAGTCATGAATGATTCCTGTGGGAGTGCAAATAGGCTTAAAAAGAGGATTCTGTTTATTTAGGGCAGAAAAATATCCTCAAGCTAGCACTTAAATGTGATACTCTTCCTGAAATCAGAAGTGTTGGGGCTGTGTTTTTGTTTGGAAGCATATAGAGAAGCAGAAACGTTTGTTTTGTGGTATAACCTCTGACAAGGTTATGGCTTCAGGTTTAGCTCTCTTAACTTACATTTCTTTGGAAACACATAGCTAACCATGATATGTAAAGTTCATAAAACATTTCTGAGCCTTGGCATGGAAGTACTGTGTGAATATAATTTTTGTTTTATTTATTTATTTTGTTTTTATTTTAGGTTTATGCCAACATAAATTTGTTTGTTGATTTGAATTGCTTGTTTTCTCTTGGCCACAGGCTGACTGAGTGGGCTGGACTTCACTGGAAGGAGGGAGCCATTTCTCTGGGGCAGTGGAATAACTGTGGATCTTTCACCACTCTACTTGTTGGGAAGTGCTGTGCTTTGCCAGGATTAATTCAACACTAAAATCTGGGATGGGCCTTAGGGGCAAACACTCCCTTCTTTCTTCTGACGTTGGGATTTGTCTACAGCCAGTCAGCTGAGGCACCTACCACACATCTGCTTTTGTTTTTTTGTTGCCTGAACAAACATACATTTTCTCTCACTTCTCTTTTTGACTACTTTTTTATTAGTTTTCATTTTCCTTGACTGATTAATTTCTCCTGGCTGTGGAAAAAAGAGCCCTGCTGATGTTGTTTTAAATAATGTCGAAACCAATGGGACTCCTATGGCTGCCTTTGATCTTCACACCAGTGTGTGTCATGTTGAATTCTAACTTCCTCCTGTGGATAACTGCACTGGCTATAAGATTTACTCTCATTGATGGCCAAGCACAATACCCAGTTGTTACTACGAATTATGGCAAAATACGTGGTTTAAGAACACCTTTGCCTAACGAGATCCTTGGTCCAGTGGAGCAGTATTTGGGTGTTCCTTATGCTTCTCCTCCGACTGGAGAAAGGCGATTTCAGCCCCCGGAGCCACCGTCATCTTGGACGGGTGTCCGCAATGCCACACAGTTTGCCGCTGTCTGCCCGCAGTACCTGGATGAGAGGTCACTGCTCAACGACATGCTGCCAGTCTGGTTTACAGCCAATCTGGATACTGTGGTTACATATGTTCAAGATCAAAATGAAGACTGTCTGTATTTGAATATCTATGTGCCCACAGAGGATGGTAAGTACCCTGAGACCCTCACTGCAGTGTGCTCACCTATTCTACATATGAGGAGTGTCCAGGTCTTCAAAGCATCTTACTGAGTTTTGTCAATGTTTTATCTGTGAAAATGGATAATGCCTCTCAACTTGCATCATTAGTAAATCTTTGTAGATTGAATATATTTGCATGGATTCTCTCTTACATTTCAATGCAACACCAACCTGCAATTTGATTGCAAATGGTGACCAGGGTATGCCAGCCAGCCTTAAGTTTACATCTAAGATACTGCTGAGAATCATTCACAAGAGAGGAAAGGGGAAATAAACATAAACCTGAAGTAGTATAGTTACTTTTCTATGCATGAATGGAACAAATATAGTTAATGCTAATTTCAAAGGAGAATTTACCTTTTTTTTAAATTTTATTATAAAATTTCTGAGCCTGCCACTAACTTTGCTTGATTTTAATAGATAATGGAAGATTGTTACAGTAATTCAGTCAATTTAGTTTTTTTATCTGTGAACCTTTTCAGTCCGGCTTATTTTTCTTCATTCACTAAATTTAAAATCAAGTCAAGGTGATTTATTATGCAGATTTGATCAGGTGGCTTTAAACTTTCATCTTTTTTGTGCAATAATTTCTCGAGAGGGCTACTTTAAACCACTTTCTATAGACAAAAAGGATGAACATAATTGGTAATACAGAACTCTTTGAACATTTACATAATCTCAATCTTAAAAATTGTAGCTGTATGGCATGATGAATGTATCTTAGGTGGTTTTGAATAGTGTTGCTTCCTACAGGCAAGAAAACCTGTTTCCATCAGGCCCAAAATGAGCTAAGTCTATTATTTTACAAGGAAATGAGAATACTACTAGTACTTATATTTAATATTCCACTAAAAGCTAGCACTTTCTGCTAATTAGAATGCAGTTACAGATGTATAATGACAGATTTCTCCCAGATATGCAAATCCCTTCACTTTTGCTGGGGATTTGATTTACACAATTAAGGCATTGTTATTTCTCAGTAACCATACTCTAAATATGCAAATTTTCTACTTTGATTATTATAATCCTTCTGCCTTGATTGGCTTCTTTACTCAGAATTTCCAAGCTGTCTGCCAGCAATAAACATACCACCTTCTTTTCCTGTTCTCATCAGCTGAAGCAAAAACTTGAAAGCTAAAAATAAAGGGGTAAGGTTTGGGAATACTGGGAGCTTTGCAAATGTAAATACAACCAAGCTGCTTAAAGGAAAAGTGCTGTGAAAGGAAAACTGTATTTATGGTGGCTCTGTGTTTACGAGTGTGTGTGCATGTGTGTGTGTGTATGTGTGTGTGCCCCTGTGTGTAGACAAAGGAGTAGGTCTTAGCAACTCAGTTCTTTCCCTCTTCCAGTCTCATTGAATTCCTTCTTACTCCTTGGATAATGACATAGATAATTTTTTCCCAAATTTGTTTATGTTCTGGATTTTATCCTTCATCTTTTAATTAGTCACTGGGGTAAGCTTGCCCTGAGAAAGCATTCTGGGTTAAGATTTTATTTGTTCTCACTGAAGGAACATCAGCTCTGCTCACTCAGTCCTATACTGGAATCCAGTTTTAATAAATAATACGTTTGTCCAATCTAGTAATAAGAAATTTCATTAATTAAGGAATACAGGAAATTAAACATGGAAAATATAGGCCTAGGAAGAGAATATTTGATATCAAATTAAAAGTAATAAAATATTGTGGTCCAAGTGGCTAGCAACCGATAACTCATCTTGCTATAATAGCTAATGGCATTTGCTGTTAGATTTAAAATAAAAAAAAAGGACTGATAAATTTAATTTTACATTCTGTAGACCTTTTGTCCACTTACTTTTACAAAAAGCATGGTTTGCTCCTCCTGGTTTTAGATTTTCTTTACTCTAAAGAGCATGTAAATGGTAGTGATTTGTTTTAGGTCTCCTATAACATAAAAATATAAACCCATGCATAAAAATATGAATAATGAGCAGACAAGGTTTGTATTAGTGATAAGCTGAAGGTAATGTTGCTCCTATAAAATATGACAAGCATTTTTAAAAGATTCCATTGGGAAACAAGAAGCTTAAGAATGAATAAATTAGGTAAATGATGTTGTAATTGCATGCTGTATATCTTATCACCAATTGATAAATCACAGTGGCTTTTTTGGTGAGGAATATATGCAATTTTCTGACCATAAAGATGCTTAAGGGGAGCTGACCTACAAATCACATGCTGTAAGTTAGTGTGTCTCCAAATCACTCTAAACAGTCTTAAATAGTAGTCCATACAATCTGATTAAAGATGTTATGCTTTATTATGAGTCCTAGCTGGAAAAAAATAATCTACGTTGTTATGGAAACAGACCATGAAATTACTTTTTGAAGTAAGATTTCAAAGTGAGTGACATTGGGTTAAATTCATATTTTCAATTCTTTCTTCAGTACTGATTGATTTAAAAGAGTTTTGAAACTGCTTTCTAGAAGAAAAGGTGTCTGGAATCGTCCAAACCTAATAAATGCTCTGATTATGAAAATTACTCTGAATAATTTTCTGTGCTTTTAAAAAAAATTTTGGTGAAAAGAAAATCACAACAACTAATGAATTAACTGCAGTCATTTCCAGTGCTTACTTCAAATAAATTCTAGTGAATAACTAATCAAAATGAAGCTCAAGTTTGGGGATTTTTTTCATTGCTTTGTTTTGTTACAGTTTCTTTTCAGTACATAGCATGACCTGTTTCTTATTATTTTTGTGGTTTAGCCAAAGGGAAACAAATTTTGATCATGTACTTTCAATAGAAGGTTGATGAATAAACACACATATCCCTCCATCTGATTTCAGAATTGCTTCACTGGAATCCTTCCACGATAAACTAAGAAATAAGAGTAGAATGCAGTCACTTTAACAAGGTAGATGAGTTTAGTTAGTTACAATAAAATAGTTTGAAATGTTTCTGCTTTTGTCTGAAAAAGTACCATGAAATTAAATAACATATAAATCTATAGTACCCTAAAAGTCCTTACAAAGCAAAAACGATCTTCATTTTTAGGGGCTGTCTTTTTTCATTTTAGGTGAAAATACTATTTATCATAGAAGTCAATACACATACCCACCAGAATACTACTGCAATTCTGTCCATGTAGATGTTTATTGTTTTTGCTGTTTTTCATTGGACAAGTGTTTTTTGGTGTCCCTTTCCTTACAGTAATACTTCTATTTCATAGTATCTAGGGTAGCTATAGGATTTCACTCTTTTTTTTTTTTTGGGTTTTTTTGCCTTTGGAAGGGAAAAAAATTGCAACCACTGTGATCCATTGAGATTCCTTATTTTTAGCTCAAAAGTATAAATAATAATACTGTTATTTTAAAGACACACAGTACAAGCAATAAAGATAAAATCTAAGAAAATTATTTTATTTTATATGTAAAACCTATAGTAATAATAAATTACTCAGAACTGAAGCAAATTAAGTATTTATAGTGAAACTATAATTTTATCCAGTTATTTTCTAAATATTTGGCTTGATCTTCAGTATTATTTGTGTGGGTGTATATTATCTAGTCTACTTTTTCAGTTACTGTGAACTGTAATTTTCCACGAGAATACTTGAATGTCAGTTTTGAGGAGGTCATCTAGGGAAATGATATTGAGGACAGTGTGTTTATTATAACTTCAGTCTGAATATGGGTTTATCTACAGTGGAAATGCTAGATTGAAGAGGGCACAGACTGTTAATCGGCTGTGCTTAATCCCTGGCCTTTATCATTTGAATATGTGGATTCTGAAGGAGATTGCTAACTCCTATCATAACCAGGGAAAAATGTATAACAAGAAAAAAAACAGAAAAGACACTTAATTTGTATTTCTTTCATGATAAACTTCAAAATTTTATAATTGGTAAGGCAAGATTTTTTTAAAAAATCAACAGAGAAAAAAAAAGAACAGGAACAAATCTTTTTATGTTTTTCTAAAACATACTATATTCAGATCAAAAGAGAAAATAATAAATATTACTTTTTCTCATCTTTTCTTGATCAAAAAGTATAGAAACATATATACTTTCTACTTATTTTGGCATATGGATAGACTGTATATTCTACACAAGGGTGGAGCTCCTTATCCACTATGTATATGTTACAGATTAACTAATGAAGTATTTAGCATCTTCAGAGGTTTGCTCTTGTTTCATTTATTTCAGAATATCTACGGCTGAAGTTACAACAAAAGGTAGAAGACCATAACACTTATTGAGGCTGAATAAATGATAATTGTTCATTAGATTATGGGAACTGATACTTACTCAGGATTGGTGGCATATTTAACTGGGGACTACCAGGAATAAGTCAGTCTTGGGCAAAAGCAAAGAGATCAGCAGTGTTCCTTCTCTGGGTGGTGATTGACAAAATATACCTGCAGCTCTTGACTAAGTGTCTGTTTGATTAAGAAATAACAAAATGAAAAATTTGAGCAAAGCTGATTGAGAAGACAAGCCTCAGACTGTCCCTTTTGCATATTATGAAATGTCAGATGTCTGCTTAACATATAATTGAGTGTTTACAGCTTTCTTCTTGACATTGTTGTTGAATTGCAATGTCTTTAACTTGGAAAAAGTGTTTTTATCAAAATTATCCTAATAAAACATAATTGGTAACAATTGGGGCTTTTTTTCCTTTTTCTTTGAGGCAAAGAAAAAGGTAGTGTAAAGATTAATCTCTTCATTTTGGTGGCATGGAATAAAAAAGTAAGCTAATCAGTGACCTTTTTATTAGTATGAAAAATAAGGGGTCATACATAAAAATATATTGGTCATAGTGACCAAGATAGCTGCAATATGTATAATATTATTTTGTTGAATTATTAGGAGGTGGTGCTAATAATAATAGTAACTTGTCATTTCCAAATAAACTCAATTTTCTATACAATAGATTCTTCTAAACTGTAGGTTTCAGTAGATGTATATCAGACATTTTTCAGGCAATCTTAAAATTTTAATTGTCCTATTATCTCTTCCCTGCTTTTGTAAATGTAGGTAGCTATTTAAGAAATCAGAACAAGAATTTATGTATATAGCTTTAAGGAATTAAGAGTCCAATATCTCTTGTCTATATATTTACAGTTCTTATTGTTCCTCAAAAATCTTTACTACATACTTTTAAAAGTCAATTATATTTCTGTAATTGGCATAAGAACATAGAGTTTTACTTATGTTTTCTGAAGTATTTTTAAAAGCAAATTAAATACATTTATTTATTTCTAAAAATATTTTAGATCTGTTTTAAATCATACTTTGGACTTCTGTAGATAAATAGTGTTTAAACAGTTTCATATTGCAAATTGTGTTCTTCTGAAAACCCACCAACTTTATTTTCAGTTTCAGGATTGTTATAGGTTTTGTCGGTGACTGGTTTATTTTCAACCCCCACCCATCCAGGCAATTGCTTATTTACTTTGGAAAACTAAAAAATAATTACTAAAATTTTATTATGTAAATGCATTTTAGCTTATAAAAACACATATAAAAATTACACAAATTACGACATACCCTTTTCTAAAATTATTGTATTGTTTTCCAGAGTGAGAAGGATTTACAATAGATAATAATCACAAAATTACAATGTTGGAATTACTGCATATAGTACCAGTTGAACATAAACATATACTTTTTAGCATTAGAGAGAAAATTGCTCTCCATTGTGAAAGATAAACTCCCTGTTGTGTCAGACTGCCTCAGGCCAATTCTTTCACTGTTAGGGTCCAATATATTCCCCTCCTCCTAATCCAGAAATATTGTGGCATCTGTGAGAAAGAAGGAGGCATATGTCAGACTGTTCTCTGCCTACCAGGATAAAGCTGTGGGTAATCCAGGCCGTTATTTTACATTCTTGCTTTTAACAGTCGCAAATACCTTCTGACACCAAAGAACAGGACTCTAATCTAGATGAAATAAAGTTCTTAAATCCTTAGAGATAAATTCAGATTTAGTTGCTAATTTCAAAATGCTGTCCTTTCCCCCAGGAGCTGCCCATTCCACAGGCACTTTACAGGATTGCACCCAAATGGCTTTCTCAGGAACTGATATGCAGTGAAGCCTAGCAAGAAGACTCAACGTTCAATATGACTTTACTTAATCCCAACAGGAATTTTAGCACCCTTTCCTAGAGCCTCATCATTACCTCATATTGAAAAACCTGCTAGAATGGGGGGAAATGTTCTTCAAAACAATGAATTAATGTTTCTTGTACAAAGGCAAATTAATTTTATTCTTTTAGTTAAAGAACAGTCTCTTTGGAATTGTAGAGGCTGTGCCATTTGGTTCAGTGACAGAAGAAAAGGTCTTTAGTCATCTGGATCATAAGAGAGATTTTACTTCATTTTATCCATTGACTCCCTGAACTTGTCTGTTCAGGGTCCTTTTTGTTTTGGTTTGGATTTTTTTCCTGTGCATTTGCTTGGGGTTTCTTTTCTGTTTTGTTTGTGGGTTTTGTTACTCTGTTTTCAAATGCAGCTTTCCTCTTTAGTCCTGCAAAAGTATGCTGCTGCTGTTCTCTTTATGTCTTCTTGCTTTCTGTCAAAACACAAATCAATGTGATACCTGCCAACACCGAGGCAGTGCCTCTGTCCTAGAGCAGTGCAGTGGGTCCTTGGCAGGCTTTGAGTAGCGACTAGTGCAGAATATGTGCAGTCTGATCTGATCAGTGTCTTGGCCATACCATTTGTATTAGTTTTGACTTCCTGTTAAGGCTTTGTGATCTCATTGGTCTTCTTTCGGGTGTTTTTTGCATTGGTTTGAAAGTTTTGAAAGCTATTTGTATCTTCTCAATGAAATTTGGTTCAGTTTCCTTTTATTTGCACATTAGTTGCAGGTTCAAACAAAACTGACACATGCTGAATAGTTCAGCTTAATCACAAGGCTCATGAATCAGTCACATATGTGAAAATATTTCAAGGAACTGTATCCACATCAATGTGATAGTCATAGATAGTTTGGGAAAATTTACGATTCTTTTCTACAGGTGTTTAGGTATCTGCAAAATAAATTAACACAAGTTTGAAATAAAGCAAATGCTTTTATTTATTTGACCTCCTCAGGGTTCCTGAAATAATTTTGGATAAATGAAACAAAGACAAAAATTTCTCTTGAACATGTCAGCTTTTCCCACAGTACTTTGGTTTGCAATCATTTTTAGAGGAAAGGAATATTTCTGGCTTTTATTCAGTGCTTCTTGCTCACAATTCCAGATAAAATTCTCAGAATGGCATATAATCAATTATGAATGCTTACATTTTAGGATAGTGTTAGTTAAATGTATTAGTTGTAATCCAAATAGAACAAAAGGAAAAAAAAAAAGTTAATGATAGTGAATTTCATTTGTGTTTGTGATATTATCATCTGAAGGAATATGGATGAATTTATGTTCTTGGGTTTTAAGGCTTTTTTTTAATCTGGACCTTGCTCTTGGTACCCAAAGAGACAAACAATAAGAAATAATTATTATGAAGCCGTGAAAATTAGCTAATGCTTATAGCTATCTGGTACTGGTGTGTTAAAAATCCATTATAACAGAAGGAAAATTTTTCTTTTACAGTTTTTGCTGTAGGCAAACTTTTATAGAAGAATAAATTTATTTGTGATGCTAAGCCAAATTCCTACACTATATATATATAGGGAATTTTAGTTACAAATAGATTTCTGGTGCCTCATTCCAAAATGCTTATAATTGCTGGGTTGATGTTAAATAGATTTTTCATTGACAGGGTGTGACATGTTTAATCTAATGGAGGGAAATTGCTTTGTGCAGATTCAAATGACTATTCAATTAGTCACTGGTAATGTTTACAAGGCATCGTAGCTGGAAATCATGGATACATTGTCTGTTTTATTAAATATGCAGTAGGGCAAATGAAAACCCAATCCAAATATATACACTTCATCCTCTTTCAAATAAATTGGTATCAAATTATCTTTTATGTTGTATTTTTCGGGTGGCCAGGAAATTCAAAAAATCATTCTGCATTTGTAATACTGCCCCCATGGTAGTGCTTTTGCTGGCTTTTCATGCTTGATTCAGACACCAGAGGGGGCACAAGTTTCCAGCAGACTCATTTTTTTTTCTGTCCCTGGGAATCACTGAAAGAGACACAAATCATGCTGGTGAATGCAGTAGTAAAACATGCAAACAGGTGCTGGTTTTTACTGTTTGAACAGATAGGGATCAGGGATCTGATTCCACCTTTCCCAAGCTGAAAGTTAATTGACAGTGTTGATTTTGGTGTTGGGGATTGATGAATTTATACAAGGGATAGAATTTTTCCAAGGAAAACATGCACTCCCAGTGACAAATTTACATAAAACTATTATTTTTTTGTAAAATAATAAATGTTTGCATGATAAGCATTCTGGAAGTGCATGGTTTTTAATTGAATAATGCTTGCAAGACATTCAATGGCAGATTCTAAAGTAGAGTTTGATCTGTTTGTGGTAAGTTAGTACAAAATCTCTCTTTAAAAAAGTATTGATTTGGTCCTTCCACTTCAAAACCAAAATTTTAAAAAAAGAAATTTTTTTTTCAGTAAATGCTGTTGTCTTTCCATCTTCTGTTTTATAGTTACGCAGCTCAATCATGTAAAGTACCAAATGTGTTTTGCCTCCTTCTGTTTCACTGAGAAAAATGTTAAGCATGTTGAAGTTTCATTCTAACAAGTATCTTTCAAGTTTTCACTATCACTTTGTTGGAATTAACAATATAACTAAGCTATATAATGTCATACAAAGTGCCGAATTACACAAATGCTGGAGGGCTTTCCCTCCAAAACACCTTGCTTTCATAATGTATCTGACCCAAAATGACTGTTATTTTTATGGTTTTAAGCATTTGAGGTGCTTTTCTCATCTACCTAAACTATAGACCTTGCTCTGCCTTCAGGGATTAGATGGAATAGGCTGACTTGTAATTGATATCTAGGGTAGGTCCTTGGGAGTTGGATCAAATCATATTTTTACTGTGATGATGCAAAAAAACATCCCTATGGATTAGCTGCTATGCCTTGTCACTAACCATTACCTGAAACTATACTTAAGTCAAAGAAAATGACACAGACATTGCACAAAAGGAGCAGCTCTGTACAACAATCTCTCAGTGGGAATACTTTAGTGAAAACAAATGGAAGAAATAACTGAATACAAATACAGTAATGTAAACTTAAAGGGAAGGATAAGTTTCTAAAAGTCGCACTGAACAGTTTATTTTTTATTTTCATTCTCACAGGGTTATCCATAAGGTCTTCGTTGTTATTCCTAGAAGTAAACTGTAGTAGTGGATTAAATAGATAAATTTTTATTCTTAACTGTGTCCATTTTCACAATTAACCACTGAGAGATGTTCAAGCTTTATTTCTTCTCTATCCAAATTCACTGTCCCTTGTAACCACTACTTCTTATCTACTTTGGCCTATTATTTTAAAAATGAATCCCTTTGCTCACTCTACAAAGTAATGCTATAAAGTAAGTGTAAACTTGATCTCCATTTCCAAAAATGGTGTTATTTGGAAATTCTTCCTTTTCAATTTTTTTTATTAAAGTCATGCACAAGATGCAGAAATAGGTATGATTCTTAAATAATTTTAGGAAGGGTAGCTATATATATATTAGATGTGTAGTGGATGTAAAAGGATCAGGCAAAGAGAAAAATCCTGATTCTCTTTCCTTCTGTACCAGAAGTTCTTCAGTCCTGTATTAGTCCTTCTGTACCAGACTCCTTCAGTGGGCTGCTCAGCTATGCTTGTCAAGCTGCATTTAGCCTATAGGATAGTACATGGGGATCCTAATGATATTGTTTGCTGCTGTTTCCATTTTGCATTTTTAGCTGAAATATGTTTTTCCTTGAATTTTAGTTGGTATCATGAAGTGCTCACCCTGCACCCCATGTATAAATATGCCCAGAAAGTATTTCAGATTTTGCAAGAATCAAGGGGAAGGATGATGTCCAGATACTTTTGACAATTTTCTTGAGTGTCTGTTCTTTAAGTGCATACAGTTTTGTATAAAATTGCCTGAGCGTCTAGGAAGACCATGAAAGATTTCCATCATGTAACACTTGTCCAGCTTTAGTTCAAGCAGTAATTT
This sequence comes from Cettia cetti, assembly GCA_013401135.1. NCBI lineage: Eukaryota > Metazoa > Chordata > Aves > Passeriformes > Sylviidae > Cettia > Cettia cetti. The sequence continues at coordinate 55,325 of VZUI01081009.1, read as the reverse complement.
TCAGTTTTTAGCGCCGTTGAAAGTGTTGCCTGTAATGCTTAAAAAAATTTTTATTATTCTTAAATAAATGAAGAATTTAGTAAGTAATTAAAAGTTTAGAAAGTATCAGCATGTATCACATTTTTTAAAATATTATGACATTAATAGTTTATTCCATTTTTGAGTGCTACTTCTGGATTTGTTGCTTCATAATACTGTATCAATCTTCTAAATGCATATTAGAGTTTTGCACATATAATACAATAAATCAAAATCGCTTAGTGTTAGAATAATTAACTTGATTCTTTAAAATTTTAATATATAGCTTTTGGATTTGATTGCCTATATTAATGTTCTTTTTGTTCTTGTGATCTTTTTCCTATTTTATCTCAACACAAATGAGAAGATAGACACCGCTAGTTCCTAAAACCAGTTATAAAACAGTTATTTCTGCATTATAAGTGGACCTAGCTTAAGCATTTTTTCCTTTATTATATACTAAGCAAAAGTATTATTTTAGCACAAGTGACTAATTTTTTTTCTGTTTTGTGACTTTTCTGTTTCTTTTAAAAGCCTAAATTGGAACTACAAACACCTACCAGCTTACCTACAAATTTCTCCATTTTTTGTATAGATTTATTACAAGACTTTTTGTTTAATACAGAGATGTGAAGTAAAATTGCCTGGGTTTTGTGTTTTTTTGGTTCTTTTTAATAAATTACCAAAACCACTGTATTGCTTAAATACATTGGCACTGAGGCATTCTGAGGTCTAATAGAGAGAGATGTGAGATCGATCATCTGTTGCCTTTGTGCCTTGGTTTTCCATTTACAAAATGAATATCACAGGTTTTTTTCTCTGATTGGGATTAGAAACAACTGCAAGAAGAAAATGCCTCTGGGTGACAAAAGGCTCGTGTAACTTCCCATGTACTTATAACCTAAAAGATTGTATTCTTTTTGTGTGTGTGTGTGTGCATAGCTTTTTTTAGGATCTGTCTTACTCCCCTTGGTGACCCATTTACTGGCAGCACTTTGCATATCATTGCAGCGTATTGTAACCTCCAAGAAAAACTCTGAAAGGCAATAGATTTGTGAGCCATTGTACCATGATGAATTTAAATAATTGGGTAAAGCAATTTAAAACTAAGGCATCTAGAAATTGGTGTGGGTCATGTACTGATTGACGATTGAAGCCTTGCTATCAAAGTTTGCGTTTAGTTCCTCACTCCTAATATTTATAGAGTAATCAGAAATGAGACGGCAGATAAAATTTTTCCAAGACTTAAAAGGAAAAGAAAATAAGGAAATAACTCTTATGCCAGAAGAAGATCCCAAGGCTTTTAAATACTGAAATATGGGGAAAACTTTGTGACTGGGTAAGGCGTATAAGCTCTCATTGTAATCTGTTTAAAATCAGAAGGGATAAGCTACATTTCTGAGGGATGGAAAATGGTTGTTACTAATACATGATGCAGAGTTAATAGGTTTCTCATAAAGTTTACTGAAAGCAAGAAGTCAGAAGTGGATTTTGTGGAAAAAACTATGCTTATTGTAGATCTAAAAAATGGCTTGGAATGTTTCTGTGAGTTCTTTAATTTTCTTCATTATCTCTCAACTAATAAAGAAATTACACTTGAGTACAATATTGTTTGCTCTAACAAATCTGCCAGATGACTATGATCTAGCTGACATAACCCTTGTAGACCATTCTGAAATGAAAATATTGCATGACCTATAAACCCCCTCCTGAGAACAGACCTGATGGGATATGTACTTTTGCACTGGGTCCAGAACACTCAGAACACCAGATGCATTCTTTATGCACAGGACTTGGTAAGTGCCATTTTCAATGAGCTAAGACTGTGTAGATCAAAGACCCTAACCCATATTGACCTTTTTTACTTTCTTGTGGCTGCTAAATCATCCTTGAAGGAGCAACCAACTACCTTTGTTCTGTAGTTTAATTCTTTAAAGAAATTTTAATTTGCATGCAGCAGACTTACTTTTGTTGAACTAGAATATGTTCAGTTTTACATAACCCAGGAGGTGGTTATTAAAAATATCCCACTTTTCCCCAGTTCCCATTACCTTAATAAAGCGTTTGGTTGTGTATTCCGTAGCTTTATTCCTCTGATCAGTTAGCTGTAACCTTGTCTGTAACCTTGACATGATTCCACAGTCTAAATGGTCCCATGGAGGATGTGTCCCCTTTCTGCTGGCAAGAGCATTTCTCCATCTTCCCCACAACTTAGAAGAATTGAAAAAAATTCAAACACGTTTGGGCTATAGCTGCATGAGTTGACTATGCACTTTCTTAGTCCATTATAAATGCCCTGTCTTTTAACCTAGGTGTAGAAAAACATTAATGGAGGATGCTTAAACTAATGGATTTTATCCAAGTTGTGAGTCTTAGGCACATACACTATCAACAGCCAGTTTATCTAATGTGTTGTAATGGTAATGATTCCCACCCTGAAAATTTAAGCATGTGTCAGCTTTAGTAATCAAGATAATATATGAATATGTAATTGGTAATTTTATGCTAGCCATATCTGAAGACAGTGTGAACTTTGGGTGGAACAGAATAAAACAGTGAGGGCTAGCACCTTGTATGTTCATGACCATAAAATGACATATTGGTCATGTTGAGCACCATCCCCATGTGACATATTGATAGACAAATGAGAAGATTTTCCAGGATTATTTTTAATCAATAATATGATTTTAATAATTTGGAAATCACGGGTAGATTGTACCCGTGATTGCTATGTTCTTTGTGGAAATTTTAGACCTGAATTTATTAACACTTCTTTTTTAGCAACAGAAAGCATGACATACTCCCTGCAGGCTTAATGTAACTCAGATATAGCCTATGATAATTCCTGAGTTTTATGAGTTTTAAGAGCCTTACATATTGTTTTCCAAAAATTGTTGGCTTGCCTGTAGCCCAGAAATTATATACACCTTTGGGCATTTTTCATGAACAGTTAAAATGCACTAACCTCTGTGCTTGATAATTGCTTTGAAAATTGCATCCATATTTGATTGACATTTCCTCCAAAATTACCTGTATACACTGATAATGTGCTTTACACTTTAGTACTCCCTGCTGCATAATAGGGTAGCATAGATAAGCTCTCAGGTAAGAGAGATAAGGAAAACTCCATTTTTGCTGAAAAGTTACATTTGTTAGATAAAGTTACTGACTAAAGAAATGAGTAGAGAAAAAAAAAAATGTTCCTTTATTCTCCTACAAGGGCTTCAGCTTGAAGGAAAGTATTTTAAGGAAGCTGGTAGACTTCACAAGTCTCCACCTAAAGGAAAATTTCTATTGAACGCAGCAGCCCTCATGGGAGGAGTTGTAAGCTCTGCTAGATATATAAGCACTGTATTTGTTTTCTTAAGGCCAGCAGACAGTAAGTGGAATCTTGTGCAGTCTGCTGTCAGAACATCCAATAAAGGAATATCTGATGGCAGCCAAGTCATGCATTGTGCCCAAGTTAAATACTTGGGCTTAATGATGGAGAAAGCTGCTTTGGGGAGCAATCCAAAGCTCTGGCAAAGTGGGGAAATGCTAGCAGTTAGCAAATGGTCATGACAATACATTTCTATAGTTTGGACCTCACTGAACAAGACTGATTTGCTAGACAAGGTTGCTAAAGCAAGAAGCAGCAGTGACAGCAAAAAAAGCAATTTTCACTATGACAGGGAAGCCTGGCCTGAATCCCTACCAGAACAAAGAGTACACAGAGAGCATCATTAATCCTCTCTGGTGAGACTGGACCGTGGCAAAGTAGATCTAAGCTGCTAAAGGAGGCCTACATTTTCCCAGAAAGAACTGTACAGATACTAGAGGACAAGTAGATAAAACCAGTTGTGGTAGGATACATAAATTTTGTTATGACCTTTCCCACTTTATTTTTCCTAAGTAGCACAGCATCTTCACTATTTCTTAGTGTCCTGGTTTAGGGTACATTTGGGAGGAAACCTCCAAAGGGGGTTCCTCTGGAAAGCAAACCCAAATAGCCTCTCCCCCTAGCCAGTCCAAGAAAAGAACTTCCTCAGAGAAAAGTGGAAAAAACTATTTATTTAACAAACAAAGCGTCCACAAAGGACAAAGAAGTCCTTGCCATGGGTGCAGCTCAGCTCACTCAGCCTCTTATCGATCCCAGTCTCTCCAGAGGTCCAGGCCCAGTGGGCCACAGCTGCAAGCCCTCTGTGCTCCTCTGGGTTTTTTCAGTCCAGAGCAGAGTTAAATAGTCCCAAGAAAAGGGAAAAAAAAAAAAAAAACAGTCCAGGGAACTTCTCTGCCTCAGCTAGCTAAAACTAACTAAAAGCACTGTCCCACCAGTGTCTGTACCTCAGACGAACCTGCTGGAGCAAGAATGTGTAGGAGTCAGGCAGTTTCCTCAAAACAAACTCTGCGCTGCTTCTTTCTCCTGCTTCGCTCACAAAACCAGTTTTAAAGGTACAGAACTCAATATACAGCACAAACAGAACAGACAATTGGGGATACAAGCATCATAAAGTCACCTTAGGACACTTAGTTATGCTCCCTTTACTATATTTATCTGCTTTTTTCCTCTGCAGATAAGGTATGTTTCTGAATCAACCTTTAGTTTTTTTCATTTTCCCCTTTTTAGACTTACATTCACAGGTCTGAGTAGGCATGTTTGGTAATTTTTATTTCATCTTTTAGAGTAGGCCAAAAGTAATCCTTTGTTTATCCATAAGTATATTCATTTTATCAAGAAAAATCATAATTTCTACTATAATGAGATTGAGATATTTTCTTAGAGTTTTATGTGCACAGTGGTTAGTTTTGAAGCAAGCTGTATGAAAGGACAACGTTGACTTGTAAAGTATTTTGTCATGCTTAGACAGTTCGAATAGGCTGCAATCCGTAGAAATATATTTTTGTCTTAGGTCCAATGTATTTGTTTCACAAACAGTTGAAATGGGCTTTTCCATAAGGAAACAGTATCTACTATATCCCAAGTGTATAAACATACCCACATACACATGCACATGCACACATATTTGTATATACATACACACATATATACATACAAATAAAAAATACCCATTTGCCGAATTTCTTCTTATCAAGTGCATTCTTTAGTAATCTGAGATTAAAATTTTTAAAGAAAGTTGCAACCTGATCCATTGTTAGAGCAGAATTTCCATCTGAGAGAAGATCATAATTCCTTTGATTTATGAAATCTAAGTAGTTCACAGAATCGGAGAATGTTTGAGATTGGAAAGGACCTCTGAAAATCTTCTGGTCTAACTCTGCTGCTAAAGCAGGCTCACCTGGAGCGGGTTGCACAGGAGTGTGTCCAGGTGGGTTTTGAGTATCTCTGGAGAGGAGACCCCACAGCCTCTGGGAGTCCTGTTCCAGTGCTCTGTTGTCCTCACAGTAAAGAATAGATTCAAGGGAGCCTATTTCCATTTACGTTCCAATGTATGAATTTTGCAGTTATTAATGACCACTTATTGCCAAGGTGGTTGGAAAATTTCCATGTCCTGGAGTTTTAAACATCTTGCGTATTCTCTCCTGAATTCTTTTTTCTCATTCTTCTTCTGTTGTGGTATTATACAGATATACCAAATCAATTTCTCTTTTTTTAATTGTTTGCCTTCATTAATAGATAGAAACATTAATAGCTCCTGGAGTTTTGAGAAGCTTTGTCTTACATATTTACTATCGGGCATTTTTTTTTTCCTCAATTTTTTTTTCATTGGCCTATTTGCCAGAATTTCTGATTTTACCATTTGAAAATAATACTGATTAACTTTCTTGAACACAGTGGCTGCCTGTCTACCTGTTGCACATCAGTAGCCACCTATACATCCTTTTCTTTAATAAGAATACAAACTTAATATTTGTGTGGGGTTTTTTTAAAAGGAAAAAAATATTTATCAAGGTTTTTCATTATCCCTTTTGATTGCCTACTTACCTGTTGCACAATTACAGCACTGCATTTACTGGAGGTTTTAGTATCAGCGTGTGCCTTTGAGATTCCACTGGACTGATAAAGAACACTTGTGCCTTTGTAAAAAAGATATCTTAGTTAATATTAGTCAACTTAGTAATTATTTGTTTTATTCTTTCTTTTACCTCCATTTATTCAAAAACAAGCAACTGGAAATAAGTACTGAGAAATAAACTGCAAGTGTCATTTCACTGTTGCAAATTTCTTCACTATAAGAAAGAAACTCCACTCCTTGATCTGACTCAATAAAATCAGACTTATGTTCTTTTTCTGTACGCATCCTGTAGATAAATATATTATTTCTCTCATTAGAGTTGTCAGCACAGCATATTCATAACAAAGCATTAGCTTTAAACCTGTTGTTAGCAGACTAACATACTCAAAGCCTGCAGATCAGCATTTAGGTTGTGTGACAGTTTTAGCCATTTTTAATGAAGGCCTTTCTATAATTCTATTTTATTCTTGTCTTTTTTTAAGGTTCTCTTCAATATATATATACTCCTCCCCCCAATTATTTTCTGTTTAAATTACACAGCATACAATGTTGGTAATAATCTTTTTTGTTGACAACAGTATGTCTAAAATTAGCTTCAGAACTAGCAGGATCAATCTCAATAGAAAGCCCTTGTATTAAGGATGTACATTGCCAATAATTAGTGTGCTGCAATAATTAGTATATTAGTAGCGATGTGACTTGGCAAATTTATGTTCCAGTTTTATATACTTGGAATCTATTACATTTTTAAGCTTTATTTTTGCTTTTTTTATCGCACAAGAGCAGTGCATCAAAAAAAGAGGAAGTCAGGCTGTGTGAACAGTATAATTTATTTACTCCCAGCAGCTGTTGTGTGGACCACAAGGGCTAAATTCTGTGAGCAAAACACTACTGCCAGTGTGTATAAAAAGAAAAACATAAAAGAAAATAATGAAAAGGTTTTCATAATACAAGCTAGAACTTGCTTTTAACTTGATTCTGTGGAATCACCTTATGTTAATTTGTATATATTAACAGATGGAACTAATAAGAACATAACTTCTCAGTGCCACTGCACTGGCCCTCTCAGATATTTAATAATATGAGAGCTTTTGCATAAATAATAATCATTTGACTGTCAAAAACAAAGCACCATGTTTCTTAGACACTCTATATTTGGTCTCCTACTCAATCTTTCTGACTTCCCACCTTTCATAATGTTCCCAGATCTTTCCATGTCTTGCATGACAATTCAAGGCAGCTAGAGGTGGTTTAATTTTGGGTAGTCCTGAGTTAAACACCAGCTGGGCTAGACTGGTTAGTATGGTTGTGCTGGTAGGGCTGCTAATGGTTGCAGTAGAGAAGATAGAGTTCCTGAGTCAATCCTTGCTTTCCTCAGAGGAAACATTAGTTGCTTGATGAAAGAGGTGTTATTTGTGAAGAATAACATATGTAATCTAGTACAAAAGAGCACCAGGAAATTGTCAATTATGCATGTAACACAAGGCAGTATTGATTACCACTAATAACTGAGAGCAACAGACCCCTCGTGGACTAAATTTACTCTCTGCCTGTGATGTAAGAACAACACTACCACATGAATAACAACATTAGATACAGAATAGAGCTGAAAAGACTTTTATTTTTTCATTTATGACTTTAATTAAAGCAGCAGAGTAAACGCTTTTGCATAGAAAAGAATTTTGATGGTGAAATTAGGGTAAGAAAATATTTCTTGACTTCCTGTACGAAACATTTGCTGCAATCTACAGATAAATTCTTGTTAAGCATTGAGCTTAGTGTATTATTACATATTTTGGTAAAAGATACTGTATGACTAGTGTTTTATTATTATTATGTTGGTTTTGACCAAACTGAACACAACAGTAATTCCAATGATGCAATTACCTGTCAGGATTTTTTTGAAAAGAGAGATAGTCCTTTTTATAGCTAGTGCCCAGTATGAAAACAAACTAGCAAGCAAACCAGCAAACGATTGTGAGGATACCAGCTTCAAGGCTTAGTATGGTAACTCTGTATGAATATTCAAGTCTAATGTTACAGGTATTTCCACAGAATTGAATGCTAGTCAAAGTTGGATGAAGCAGAACACTGTGGATTTATAAGAGCATCTATTGAATGTGTGTCCTTCATGCATCTGTGGCAGCCTTCCCTGTTGTTTGATTGTATCTAACCAGCCCTACAATTTGATTTTTTGGTGCTACCCAAGAATATATCAGAAACTCTCAACATTAGGAATGACAGCCCGCATGAACCATGCGCATGACATCCATCCTAGATAGAGCTGGCTGTGGTGGAAAGCAGACATGGGTGTAGCTCAGAGCAGGAGCCAGGGATGTGCACCACACCTGTAGGCCTTTCACCACTGAGCTCCCTGCAGGTACATTCCACTGGAAGTGCTCTGTGCCAGGGGTGTGGAAAGGTGTAATTACAGTGAGAGATTCTGAGGCCACTATGGTTGCTACAGAGGAATAGCAAAAGAGCATGGCATTTGAGACTTCACTGATCTGAACCTGTCTGAAAGTAATACAGATAGATAAATAACGAGTATGTTTACTCTGAGCAATAAGAATGGAACAGTACAGGTGAGGAGGATTCAAATACTATAGCTTATACTTTGATGATTCACTTGAGATAATATTTCTCCATTAATCTCATGCTTTCCTTTGTTTACATTTCCAGGTTTACATTTGCAGGATGTGTGTAAGCAATGGAACAAGCAGAAACTGTGCACATGCTTATGGTCTGTCATTCTAGCAAAGTTTTTAGAGTACACATGACAGTCACCCTAACAGGTCTAACAGCAAAGCTCACATTATGTTTAGTTGTATTGAGTAAAGCAAAGATTAGAGATTAATAACCTGTTTGCTTGTCTGCTACCTGTTGGCCTTTTTAGAACTTTTAGGATCCACAAGCACACATTTATGTGCACATACAATGGAATCCATTCCAGAAAAGAGCAGATACTAAATTTAATGAGGGTTGAGAAGGCAAATTGTTAATCTGCTAATTTTTTCCTTTTCTAGTTAATTTTTCCTGACCTGCCAGGGGCCTACTTTTTCCCCAATACTCCCTTGTTTCTCCAAATGGATCAACAAAATAGTCATCATCTCACTTCATCTACACAAAATTTTAACAGTATTTTGTGTGGAAACAAGACATTCTGTTTCATAATGCTATTGAATGTAATCTCTGCCTATGTTGAAGTCAGTGGCTGCTTTTGCTGCTTATATGAAGATGTATTTCTACAAGTGCGATAAACAGTAAGGTTGTCATGTTTTAAATAGGGGTTAGGACTTCAGTATAACAGCAGTGAAAATAATGACAATGTAATGATTTAGGATAAATCATGGTGAAAAGCATATATCTACAGCATTCAAGATAGTAGATCATGTTACGCAAAAAATATGTAGTGGGTTCAAAACTACATGAGACTGGAACTTTTAAAGCCGTTATTAGATTCCTAATGGACCTGCTCAACTATTTAGGTACTTCAATTTCAATTAAACTTGACTTTGAGGTTAGTTTGCAGATATATGAATGTGACTATAAACAAATATCTGTAAAACTGTGTGTCAGTAAAAAAAAAAAAGGAAAACAACATACTTATCTACTCATAAATTAGTTTTTTATTCCCGGGTGCGTCATTTTGCCAAAGACTTGTCTTGTGTGTGACAAAACTGCTGAAATTTTGATTTTGCTGAAACACTCTACTTATTCCTTAATAGCGGAAGCCTGATTATTTTAACTTAGTTTGTCATGTTGTGAATCCTTGCTCCTTGGGTGCAGAAAGAACATAGTACTTTTCACTAAGATGTTAGAAAATTACAGAATAAATTGTCTTACTGATTATAAGGAAATGTAGATGTTTTACCATAAGCCTCAGGGCGAGTTCATCCATAAATCTAAACTTTTCCCTTAAAGGCTTTACATAATCTACAAAGGAAGCTTTTTCAGTATACTTAATGTTTATGGGATTCTGACCTGATTCAGAGTTGCTTAGAAACATTCTTGCTTTAGAAAAAATGAGTCTTTGCTGGATTCAATGGTATGAATATTTATTTATGGCTAGATTATGCCTTTAGGCAAAACCTGGAGTGAAAGCTGATTCATAATTAGCATTGTCCCAGAAGGAGCCCTGGAAGGTATAGTGCCGTAGGAATAACGTTCAAGCTCAGTCTCCTTTTTCTTCACTTCCTGCTTCAGGGATTCAGTTATTTTAACACAACAGCATTAAAAATTGATTGCTGTTCAAACATGGCATCTAAAGATTATGTTCTCCTGGGTGTAAACCTACCCATATTAATACAATCACACTGCCTACACTACTGTATTTATATTGTTTTTGATTTTGTTTTCGATTTTGTTTTCCTTTTGAATGGGTAATTTAAGATTATAATTAATGATTTACTCTTATTCCACTTGCAGTAAAACTGCCTCTAGTTTGACCTGATTTTAGAGAGGCCATATGTCTGATACATATATAGACTTTTCTGAAGTACCAGAATCAAGATTCCATTCCAGAAATGTCTCTTTCTTCTGTCAGTTATAGTTAATCACTTTGACTGTGTTGTGATCCAATTCCAAGCACTTCATTAGTATTGTTTTACAATGGGGGAATTTAATTTGTCTTGTCATTGAAGGTGAAGGTCTAGGAAGAATATGAAGATAAATTAGATTAAATGCTTCTTTTACAATTTGGAATCACATATTTTTTGAGAAACGGCTGTATTGAGTGCCTTCATTGGCAACTGCTGCTTTATCAATTGTGGTTCTGCTTCCTGATGGCATACCACTCTGCTTTGTATCTTCTCTCTTAGAGATTGAATTAGTGTTTATCTTTCTCCAGTAAATTCTTAATCCTTCCTTCTCTGCCAATCACTTCTCACCTGCTTAAGAATTTCAGAGAAGTGGATGTATCCTCTTCATTCTGCAGGTATGCCTGCAAAGAAAGTCACTGCGTGCTACCCTCCAATATAGCAATTTCTGCCTCTGCTTGTGAAGCTAGTCAAATGATTGTCTCCTAACCTATTTCAGTCAGAGTGTTTTAGCTTTATCACTTTAAAGTCGTTCTTTGTTAACTTGACACATTTTTGTCTGAGATGGGCTCTGAAGAAATCACATGTGCAGTTGAATTAGCTTCTAGCAAGAAGTGAGTTATAAGCAAATGACAGAAACGGTGGGGTTTAGTCAAGAAAAGGTAAATGCTTTCATGACTATAACTGAAAATGGAAGAGAATGCATCTTCACATCTAAATTGAAGACCAGCCTTAAAAAATGATTCCATTTACACTCAGTTCTTTGACAGAAATAGACATTATCTGTTTCTGTGTACATGTGTGTTTGAGCGAGCTGTGCGTGCAAGGTGGAGAGCAGAGTGGAAAATCACCAGGGCTCTGTGTCCTCTGTATATACCTATATATACCAGTATACCTATTGCAAGGATAGACAGAATGGAAGAAACATTAACTGAATGTAAAAATAACAGTGAAAATGCAAAGCTTTCAGTAGACATAATTTGACATAATTTATGCTCAAATCTTACAGGAGAAAAAGCAAGAGTGTGCTAGCATATGACATCATCCTCTCATTGTCAGTTTTTGCATTGTACCCACATGGCTATTTCTCCATCTAAACATAAATATTAAGGAGTATAGCATTAACAAAAAAATTAGTGGTTGGTTTTCTGATTATGCTGTGAGTATGCTGTTTATTTTTCCTATGTATAAACATTTAGAAAAATAGCACTTCCCAAGGGAAAGGGTAAAAAACAAGTGGGAAATAAACTTGGCCTATGACGAGGAAAAGCTTCAACCATTTAAGTACATGTCATATTTTCAAAATCACAATACTAGATAAAAAATATCACATACCTGTATTCTGATGCTTCTGCTCAAGCTTTAGGGACTAGCATTAAGGTTAGACTAAGAAAAGAAAGGAAGGAATAAGGTGAGAAAGATTAGACTTGTTTGGCTTTAGTCTTAAATAATTAGTCAAATGATTACAGTTGGTGTGCAATATGTGGCTCTAATCACAGTTGCTGCTGCTTTTCCAACTATTTGAATACTCTGCTAGGCACCAGCTCCAGCATCAACCACAGTTTAGCTGCTACAGAGTCCATCCAGCATGTGCACTGGAGACACTGGCAATGATACTGTTCAAATATCTTCAGCAGCCTGGTTCTGCATAGGTATTGTTGTTTCCCCTAAGCTGAAGCCTGGTTTGGGAGCACAAGAGCACAAAGTCCATACCATGCAGGAAAAGCTTACCTTTAAGTCCGGTCCTAAAGTTCTACCTTCCACATTTCATTAAAAAACAAAATCCCCTTCCCCCCCGGAAAAACCCAATCCCCTGACTGAACACATGTATGTATTTTATATTTAAAGAGAAAATATGCTTATAGTTAGAGTCATCCATCTGATAATTCTTCCCTGACTTACTTGTACCTACATTTACTATATAACATATTCATGTGATTGGCTTTTCATACCTTCTTCTGGCCAAGCCTTCCTGCATGTTCTACACATTTGTCTTTCTTATATTTAGGTTGTTTTTTAGTTCTGTTTTCCTTCCAGCATTTTCTTAAGCCAAGGAAGTTTCTATTCATGACCATTCATAAGTACCACAGAAATACAACAATTTAAATTTACTCAAGCAAACCTCTCTTGGCCACGGTGATCATGTGGACAAGCTGAAAAAGTGCTGACTGAATGCGATGTGTGCATTGCATTGCGACGGGTTACATCACTAGTCGTGACATGATGTAACCCAACGCAGCATGATGTAAGCGTCGTGATACATTGGAGATTTAAAGAAACATCAGCATTCTCTTCTCTCCCTCTGCCCATTTCCAGGAATGTACTTTTGTTCATGGTCCACTAGTTATGAACCAATCCCTCTTATGAGTCTGTGAATGCTCATCTCTTCTTCTTCTTCTTCTTCTTCTTCTTCTTCTTCTTCTTCTTCTTCTTCTTCTTCTTCTTCTTCTTTTCTAAATCTTATCCTTATTTATAATAATATTTTCCCTTCTAATTATGGGCAATGCAGGCTCAATCCTTAAAAGTGGTGTTATTTTAATTCTATGTACATATATAGGTACAGTTGTTCTCTATCAGTTATCATAGATTTCTGATGAAAATGTAAAATAAAATTATCATACTGTGTTTAAAAATGTTTCACAGGTCTGAAGGGTAAAATTTATTTATTCTGATTTTAAAATTGTGTAGCCAAACCATAGATTGAAATGCCTTTGATTTGTATTGCCAGTTGCATGTGGGAAGCTGCGCTAGGCTCATGGCTTTTTAAATTTTTTTTTTTTTTTATTTTTTTTTGTATTACAACTTGGTGCATTTTTTGCAACATCACTGCAGTTCTGGATCAGTTCAGACTGCCTTCTGTGTGGATGCTAGGGTGATTTGTCTTGTGGCAATGGCTTCCTATTGCCATTGCTGCTTTCAGGAAAGACTTTTGTATGTTCCTTTAATTACTGTGTCCATTCTGAAACTAAGTTAGCGGGCACATATACTGCAAATTTTAATTAACCTTAGAAACTGAGTAGCAATTCTTTTGTATGCTTGTGTACAAGTACTTGTGTGATTGACTATGATGTTTTGAGGAAGTCTATTTTAAGAAAAATATAAAGCATGTGTAATTTTCTAAGTGTGAACAGAGGCCTGCATTTTATCCCCTAACAAAATGATTTTTTTTTTTATCATCATAAAGATGGAACAGAGTATAATCAAATAATACAGCAAACTTTAAAGGTTGAATAAAATCCTCGAGAACTAAAACAACCCTTTTGGAAACATAATTCTAGGATTCTCTGACCCCATGTGAGAACTAGGGACAGTAACTAGTTCTTCTTTGATCCTAATATCAATTTGGCATGTGCTTTTGATTTCACTGCTACCACATCTTAAATAATTATGTTGTTATAAAAGTCGAATTTCTCCACAACACCATTAAAAACTGAGGTTGAAAGTGTTTTAGAACCACACAAAATATTTTTATCCTGTTCCTTTCTTTCAAACTGTCAGTCCTCTCATGTATAGGGTAACGAATCCTAATTGTGTAAGGGGCTTCTGTGTGAACTATACTTCACTGTGATTTCTTCCCAGAGAGTTTGGTGATTGATCTGTGTCATGAAACACACCAGTTTACCATCTCTGTCCCGTAACTTTTATTTTGAACATAAATCGGTTCCACTTATCACAGTTAAATTAGACACTTGTGGTTTGCCTTTTTTTGAGTTATTGGTGCCAGCCATATGGTGTAACATGCTTAAATGCTAATACTACTACCAAATGTTAATAAATATTTGGCATTTTTTTGCATTATGTCTTTGTCACTTTTTAAAAGCATTTATTGTTTTTGAGTTGTTAAAGATTATTAGCTTTTAAATATATTCAATTCTTTAGAGGAATTCAACACTGTGTTTTCACAGAAAAGTTGGCTTACTTCATACACAAGCTCTGTAAAGGACCAATTCAACAGTGTTATAATTCCTGTTATTTTTTCTTTTCTCTGGATGTAATTGACAGTTCTAACTAAATCTCTTCACATACAAAATAATTTTTGTCTTCCAGAAATATAGAGTACTGATGGAAGACTTTCTGCTATATGCTGTGCAAAAAAGAATATGGATGTGAATATATCATTCCTGATAAAACCCACTATACTTGGTTATTATACATTAATGTACAATATTTCTGTATTTTCAGAATAATTTAATGCTGTGCTTTGATATTTTGAGTGTTACATTTGACAATTTTTTAAGGTTCTCATCATTATGACTAGAGTAATACCCAAGCCTTTTTCTTTGGAAATTATTGATAATTTGGAATCTAACAATCATGTATGTGGCTCCAGTTATTGCTTCCACTGTGCATGACTATTAGTTTTTAAACAGACTACATCAGAAGTACATCCAGCTCTGTGCTGTTTACTTTTTAATCAGAGAGAAAAAAAGAGAAAGAAGTACACCTTGTTTGAAATTGTCCCAAAACGGGGGCAGGCATTGCTTATCTCCACACACCATAGAGTGAATGGCTCATATTTCACAGGCATATAGATGCTTGTGCAACTTAAGTTAAAAACCATAACTCTTTAAGTTTAAATAACATAGGTCCCTCATTTCCCTAGCTTTATAAACTTTCTTTGAAGATATTCAGACCCTTTCTAACCTTGACTCATGTAGTTTCTGTGCCTGGCAAATTGTACAATATGATAATTCATCCTCTTTTCCAGATCATTACAGGATATTAAACATCAGATTAATATACAGAATATTTCATTAGACCATTAATCTTTTGCTAGATTGAAAATTGACCTCTGGTTACAATATAACATACCCTGTGTAGCTTATTTTTAATCCATTACATTATTTCACCTTTTTTTCTGTGAATAATTATGTTTTCAGTATCTCATGGAAAATGGTTTATGAAGGGTTTTTTTTTAAAAAAACATTATCAACATTTTTTTAATCAAGATTTCTAGCAGATCAAAGAGTGATGCTTGTTATTTAAAGAGAGCTATGGCTTCTTTTCTGTATATGTATATAAATGCTTTATGATGCTTCTAATGACTGTTTTCCTTAGGCTACAGTAACTTTTTGCCTTGATTTTAACACATGCACGTTCCTACTAATCTCTTACAGTATTTTATTTTAATTAGACACTGAAGCATTTCACTGGGAAATCAATAATTTTATTCTCAACCCATTTTTGGGAATAACATACTGGCTTATAATTAACGCATCTAAGGGTATAGGTAGTAGTAATTATTCTTCTGACAGTTCTGTTCATCAAAATACGGCTTCTTTAACTCTCTTTTATGTATCTTTAATTCCTGACTACTCTAAGAGAAATGCATATCATCTTATTCCTTCTTGAAAAACTGGATACCTAGAGAAGAAAAAGAGAGTAGAATAAGGTGATGTTTACAAGAACTAAGTAGAGAAACTGAAATAGCATTCAAATATTACTGAATGCTGAAAGATAGAGAAAAACTGAAGAGAGCAAGAGATTGAATTAATCTTGATATTCTAGGGTGTTGTCATGGTAAACCCCAGCTGGCTCACTCACATGTTCACTCATTCTTCCCCCAGTTGGATGGAGGATTGTATTGAAGGGTAAAAGTGAAAAATGTTATGGGTTGAAATAAAGACAGTTTAATAGATAAAGCAAAAGCTATGCACACAGGCAAAACAAAACAAGGGATTCACTCACTGCTTCCTAGGTGCAGGCAGTTCAGTCTGTGCTCAGCCATCTCCAGGAAATCTGGGATCTATCACGTGTAACAGTGACTTTGGAGGACACATGTCACCACTGAACATCCCCCTGCCTTCCTCCTTCATGCCCTTCATGCCTTCATGTTTTATATGCAGAGCATGAAGCCATATGGTGTGGGATATGGCTTGGGTCAGTTGGGGTCTTCTGTCCCTGGCTATGTCCCCTCCCAGCTCCTTGTGCACCCCTGGCCCCCATGCTAGTGGAGTAGGTTGGGGTGAGAGGCAGAAAAAATCTTGACTCTGTGCAAGCTCTGCTCAGCAATAGCTCAAACATTCCTGCATAACCACACTGTTTCCAGCACAAATCCAAAACATAACCCATGCAAGCTACTGAAAAGAAAATGATCTCTACCGCAACCAAAACAAGCAAAAGTAATAAAGTACATATTGTGGGTAGTTAAACATGATCCTAGGGTAAAGTTAATGGAAAAATTAAAATCTAACAACACGAAAAAATGAGGGAAAAGAAAAACCAAAGTCTTGTAAGGAAAAGATAAGAACATCACTTTAGAAACCTTAACCACTGTGAGGGGAAAAAAATGGTGTCAAAGGATGCAAAAACATGCAAAGGAAAATAGGAAGAGTTGGAAGATAACTTGTCAGATGATGTTGGTTTCTTGGTGCGAAAATATGAGAGCTACTCTTGTGTGAGGGAACATTATCAATTACTTTAATGATCTTGTTTGTACCATACTGCTGATATTAATGAATTTGAAATCTATTTTCAAAGGCAAGAGTCTGAATCACAAATTAAGGGTTGTTACTGGAATTGCTGCTTTTTACAAAAATCTGTAATAAGCTTCCAAGGGAAATTTATTTAGAGACCTATGAAATGAGATATTAAAATGAAATGTGGTAAAGTCAATATGGGACGGAGAAGGGCAGTGCACTTTGATTTTGAGCAAAATTATATAACCAGAGTTAAAATATGGATGACAGCAGGGGGTTTTTTTGAAATGCTAAAATGTAGAAAGTTGTTTACACTGAACTCTATATGCAATTTTGCAGAATCTCCCATCATAGATTTGGTGAAAGAATTATTAAACTTGTTCCAAAGGTAATGTGTCATAGATTTTAGAAAACATGCAAAATAAGCCCTCAGTAATGGTGAATATGCTTGGTTTTATGCACCCCAGATTTTGATTTGCTTTCTCATGTCCAGTTTTTTCATCCACCAGTATTCCAAAATCCTTCTCTGCAGGGCTGCTCTCCATCCATTCATTGCCAGTCTCTACTGATGCTGCAATGTCCAGACCCAGGTGCAGGACCTTGTATTTGGCCTTGTTGAATTACATGAGGATCATACTGGCTGGCTGTTCAACACTGCCAAGGTCCTTCTCTTCCATGTGTCAACTGTACCACACAGCTTGGTGCTGTCTACAAACTTGCTGATAGTGCACTCAATCCCACTGTGTTATTGATAGAGATATTAAATAGTATTGGTCCTAATACAGGCCCTTGAGGGACACCACTGGTTACTGGTTTCCACTTGGACATTGAGCTGTTGACTATTTTCATTAGCACCCGTGCAGTAAATTCCTAATCCATCTAAATAGCCCGTCCATCAAATGTTTATCTCCCCAATTTATCAGCAAGATTGCTGTAGGGAACCATACCAAAGACCTTTCAGAAGCAGAGACAGATAACATCCATAGCTTTTCCCTTATCCTGTAATAATCATGGAAGGCCACTGGATTAGTCAAGCATAACACACTGATGATTTTCATTTCCTTTCTTCATTTTCTATGACCAATTTTATCAGGTTTACTGGTAAGAAGTATGAAATTATCCAGAGTGGTGCTTGGCGAGCAAAATACAGTGCAAAGTACACACAAAATACTCCGATTTTTCCTATGTTGCTAAAGGATACAGGCATGAAAAGCCTAAAAAGAGTATGAGAACTTGGTAAATGTCACACACATACAACCACGTACGCATACCGTGGAACTAATGGAATTTGCCTTTTGGCAGCTTCCCAGCTGAGGAACAACTACTACAAAAATCACCTTTCACCTGGTGCTTTTGTTCCTTTCAAATTGTGCCTCAGGAGAAAAGCAGTTGGCAGAAATTGAGTGTTCTATAAAGGGGAGGGGAGAGTTTAAAGGCACAGTGTAATTTCATCTGCTACACCACGTGGTTTTTGTCAGGAGGCTTTGCGCTTTCACAGGAGGTTTGGTGGGTGCCAGGAAGAAACCCTGATATATTTGATCACAACAACCTGTTTTTGCTGTGTTTTTAATTCTGATACCGTTTTCTTGTTGCCATTAGTGGTAGGAAAGTTGCCTGTGGTGCCAGTATTTCTGGTTTGTTCATGTAAGTGTATTTCAGTCCTTGTATGACTGACAGAGTAACAACAGCATACAGGCAGGTATAATTTTGATGTTGTGCCAATTTTTCTTTCAGACAACCTCGCTAAATCACTTTGTCAGTGACCTTCAACAGACTCAAGCTCTGTGGCTTATTTTCCTGAGCAAAACTGCCAATTATAGCTAATTTCCTCAAATAGATGGTAGGTGGTTTAAATTGTAAATTGCACTGATTGAGAAAAGGAAACATTGAGCTCTCTTCTACAGCTGAATACAAATGCAGAACTAATTTTTCTTCTGTAGGACTTGAAGGTGCATATAACAACAAATAACATCAGCACATCTACAATAATATTGCTTAAATAAATCTGGAGAAGAAATGCTTGACCTGTTCCTTCTCACAAGAGCTACTTATTTTTAGTCAAAGATGACCAGAATTCAATTCCTCAGAAATAGTTGCATACATAAGCTGTATCATTTCACATCTAATTTCATGTAGTTCATATGTAATTCCTATGAAATGCAAAATTTAACTTGCCTTCCTTCAGATGCAATAGTAAATCATATTATACAATATTGATATTATATCATTCTATTATGCTGTACTGTATCAAACAGCACATGCCATGTGGTATTTACATTAAAAAGGGCTTTTTATTACTTGCCTCTAATTTCCTACTTCTGTCAGATAATTATAATTGATAAGCCATTGTTATTCCTTTGCAAATTTTGAGTAAAGCATGAGCCCCAAAACTGAAAGTCCTAAATGTGAATTATGCTTGGAACATTGCAAAATGGAAAGCCAAAATGTAATACGAGTTCTTGTCCAGTTTGTTAACCAGATAAAAGATTTTTCCAACAGCACAGATACATAATCCACAAATTTTTCAAAACCAACTGATATTTTCAAATAATGGAGTTTAAATGGATCAAATGCTAGTGAGTTCAGTGCTGTGTTGCTTAATTTTGAGTTTTAAATCATGATTCTGACCAGTTTTGAGGCTAGCTTAATATAATTATTAATTGTATAGCATGTATGAATTAAAATGGTCTGTGTTCTGCTTTAATATTGTAGATAAAATATCACAGCTTCATAATAAGCCCAAAACTAATGCTTGGAAGCAGTTAGACTGTAATAATAAAGAATGCTGCAGGTTTTGTCTGTGGTTTCCACTTCCTCATCTTTCTTCCCTAATATTTTTCTGTGAAAACAAAAAAAAATCTTACTAAGCTGATGACAAAAAGGTATTGCAAGTTGTTTGGGATAAGGACATTCATTTCTGTTTTGAAAAGTCATATACATTTTCAGTACTGAGTAATGATGATAAAAATATTTGCATGAACTTTATATTCAAGGTTCTATCTCATTCCCTACACATCTGTTATTTAATTCTAAGGAAAATCTTTTATGTGCCTGTACTATTTTGGGAAGAATTACAATAATTAAATATTCATATTTTACATTGTAAAACTTTTCATCATATACAACTTACATCTGATTTTCCCCACAAATAGCTGTAGTATATTTTATTCTATGTTTTAAATCTGTAATGTTTTTATTAGCAACTTAGTTATTTGATAGTCTAATTGTTTAGTTGGTTTGGTATAACTAATTCCAGTAAGATTTAATACATTGTTGTGTGTAGAGGAAGATGTCACTAAAATATAGTAGAGAAAAAAAATCTGAAAACTTGACTTATGCTAACACCAAACCAACCAAACAAAAAACTCCCAAAACCCACAAAAGATTTTATGTCCATTGGATGTCTCATATGGACCTTCTATTTGCCTGCAACTAACACTCCCAAGATTTCCAAATAAAAACTGGGGGGTCAAAGATCCAGTAAACATCAAAATATGGTGCCAAAATATTATCTATCACAAAGGAATAAAATTATAGTTTCACAGGATCCACTGGCATAACAAACACAATTACTTCCTGAATTCTCCAAAGGCAACCACAAATTGAACTAGTCTTCAAAATGAAGAATTAAATAACTGCATCAAATAATTAGATGTATTCTTTAGAGTTGATTATTCAGTTCACAGCTTCCAGTGGTGCCTACAAATGTCCAAAGGAAGAATTTGCACCAACAGCTTCACCGGTACTTGCTAAATGCAGAGTTTGTGCTTGTGGTGCTCAGTTGTCTGCACAGGGGCTCATTCAGTCATTTTAAATGGCACATGGGTACTTACTTCTCTTAAGTGTATTTGAAAGTAATCACCCTTTAGTTACAGGTAGTATTAAGTCAACGTTATGGAATTCTTTCTGCAAATTCTACTTGTCTACATTAACTAGAATGTAGTTGCATCTAGGCTTGGGAATTTTGACTATTAATAATTGTTGAATTCTCTTCTAATTATTGGCAACTTACTGTAGTATACTCATCACGCCAACAACCTTTTTCCACTCTGCAGCTAATTGCACTCAACTTTTGTCTTACACTCACTGGCTTGAGAGTGCAGTATTAGTATACTCTGATCAAATTTTGCAGTGGGATTTATAGATCCAACCAGCATGTGGTTGTGCTCCTCTGGCTTCTTGTGCATCAGCAGAGCATGGGAAACTGAGAAGCCATTGACTTAGGGCAAGCATTACTCAGTAATAACTAAAACATCAGTATGTTATCAATTCTCATGCTAAATTCAAAATACCACATTGTACAAGTTACTATGAAGAAAATTAATTCTATCCCAGCTGAAACTAGGACACAGCTTTACTACATTCACACTTTCACAAGTGCATCCCTTCAGCAGAGAAATCTCAGCTATTTGAGGTCACTGCTATGCTTTCATACTGACAGTGTTTCAGCTGATGCTTGCACAGAAAAAATATGTGCTTCTCGCTGAATTAATTTAACTATATGATAGTTTTACGGTTTTAATTAGTCTTTCATTATTGAATCAGTAAACATTACAGGCTTAGTCCAGTTTTTCATTAAATAAAGCATATTCAGTTACACTGAAAGTGCAAGAAACAGTTGTCTTATCTGTTGGAAAGGATAGGCTCCACAATGCCCTATTTCTTTTGAGCCATTATGGATTGTTTTGTCAAAGCAATGTACTATATTTAGAAGATGGTAGGTTCTAGTTATGGTGTAACTTGCATGACAAAAAACCTTATAAAAACTATTTGCGAATTTATGTGGCTACCTCATTTTAGTTATGACTCCTTTATAATAATAGTAATTTTACTAATACTAATATGAATGAAAACAATATGGTAAATGCTAATTCAGTAGCTTTAAAAGTTACTATTCCTGGTAATTTTCATTTGAAGCAATTTTAGGAGGCAAAAAGTGTGCAGAAACTAATTAATAGGGATTGAAATATAAAAATTATTCTCTTAATAAATTCTTTTCCAGGATGAATGAAAACAATCTAAGTAAATGCAAACATTTTCAGAAAAAGAAGTAACATTTAGTTGTTTCTTCTAGTAACCATAACGTGTGTACAGTATAAGTGTCAGTGTTTGTCATGGACCTATTTTTAACAATCTTCTTAAAATACATTGCTCACTTTCTAAAAATGAAGTATATAGGAAAGCTTTGAAGTATAGTGAAAACTTTGAAAAAAGGGAAAGAAACCTGATTTTTCCCAGTTACATGACCTAAAGTTTTTTTCTTTTATATCTTACATGGAATAAGGTCTAGTATCAGTTAGTTGCTTAACAGAGTATAATCAGCATGGAGACTCGCCAAAACTTCATGTAACTTCATCTCTCCTGAGTAATAACTGTTGCTGCTATTTTTGTAAGCTTTTTTTGTTCTAACTAGTGATCAAAATACATATAATCTATAGACATAGTCTAAAGATTTTGCCTACCTCAGAATCTGTGGGACAGTAGAAGTTCTTCATTGAGTTGAATCTGTATCAGCATACTGGTGTGGAAGAAACTATTAAGGAAAGGAACTCCCATATCAATCACAGATCTAATAACTATTATTAAATCATGGTGAATAATAGTATTCACAACATCCCTACTTCTGAGGAGTTCTTGTAGTCTTTTGTAGAACTATAGGGGACCCCAGAGTCACTCCGTGTGACAATTCATATAGTTCATTGCCCTGTATTAACTTGTTGAAAAATAAAACCTCATTTAAAGCATGGTAAACTGAGTGATGGACTAATTTAATGCACTTACTGTTGTCAGAGAAAACATCTTGTGGGAAACACATAATTTAGAACATGGGCTAGCCATTATTTCTCTCTTTATTTGATAAGAACAGTATTCAGCATACTGCCATTTGTACAATATCATCCCACTTTCATTGTACATGGAACAGGTAGTGGCCAGAAAGATGCAAACAATTCTTTTTCAGAAAAAAAAAAAAAAAAAAAAGGTTTGTGTAACCATGTGAGTGAAACTTACAGGCAACATAGAGTACAGAACTGAGGTAATATAACAATCTCATATTTTTTTTTATGCAACCTCTTTTTAAACCTCAGAATTTTTTTTCAATTTTTTTTATTGTTTCTCTGAAACTATTTGAAAAAGCTTGTGAAATATCATTTTCTTTTTGATTTAGTCCTCGTTAATGCATTGAACACAAAACTGTAGGGATTTCAGCTGATCTTTCTTACAGTCCATCTAATTATGGATATCATGAAATTGTCCTTTAATTCTCTTTTCTTGAAAAGGAACAGTTCCTGGATATACATCTATATGTTGTCTCAAAATTTCCCAATTTTTTTTTTTGTGTGTGTTGCATCTGGAGTGATTAAGAACATTAAGAATTCAATTATGTTGCATGTTCCTTAGTTAAATGTTGCTGCTTTACAGAACTAGCACTTGCAACCCAAAAGGTTTTGTTTTGTTGTTATTAATGGCATTAGAATAATGGGTACTTTAATCATGTGGTTTTGGCTATTCACTGATAATGTAGGAATTAAAGCAAAACTAAACACATTTAATTTAGGCAAATTTAAGGAAATTTCAGAGCTTTCATTGAGTTTCACATTGAAAACTACCTAGAACAATAGGAATCTAAGTCTTCATATTATTAAGGAAAGAGAAGAAGGTGTCTAATTTATGGCTATGGACTGTATTGAAATCAATAAATATGACTTGCTGGAGTTAAGCACATTTTTGACGTACTATAACTTAATTTTAACATGATTATGGGAAGTGAGTGCCGAAAATAAACCGGTTTCTTTCTGAAAGCTGATTAGCTGTATAGAGCTTTTTCATGTTCATTTTTTTTGTACATCTTTGCTTACATGTGTACACCCACACACAGTTGCACACACATGTTGCCATTATTCAGTAAAGAGTTAAGAATAATTATTATTTAAATCTAGGTAATATGAATATATTTTTCTTTCTTTGATTAAATGAACAGACATCCAAACAACAGGTATATAGGTATATTGCCTACATTTGTGATCTTTCCTAACATAGGAGATCTGCAGTCAACTTCTACATCACTTTAACAATCTGAAATTCTAAGCAGTCGTTTTCCTCCACTCTATTTGAAGTGTCAAATGCTTAATTTGATCTTTCTTCAGCTGCCAAATTAAAACTTCTTGTTACAACTATGAAGGTAGCTGTAGAGCCTTGGCCGTGGGGATGAGCCCAAACTACCCCACTGATGGACCTCTTCTTTTGGACATGAAATGACTGCAGTCTTGCACACTAGGTGAGACTCAGGGCTGAGTTATCCCACCAGTCTTGGGAGAAATGCTGGAAAGAAATTTTGCTTTTCTAATGTTCTTTTGGGACTGTAATGAACTGTTGACTTGACCTGACTGAAAAATTAAAATAGTTTTCATGGGATGGGAAAACAAGAGCTTTAGGGTTCTATTAAAATGGCTGTATAAATAAGACATATCACTGAGAGAATGACTATTAAATCCTGTAATAATCTAGTTTGAGCTGGAAATTTCCAGAAGGTTAAGCATGTGCTATGTGAAACTGGGAGGTCATACAACTAATAATATGCTGTGTGATTTCTGAAAACTGAGCCCTTTTCCAAATTTGAATGGGGTCAAAAGGTATGCTATGTGACAGATGGAGCAATTGCATATAAAATGCAAAGAAATGGCATCAGCTTAAGCAGTTGTGGAAGATTTTTTTCTGCCATTAGAGGCTTCAGAGTGAATACCTAATATGCAAACTGCATTCGTGGGACCTGCCTATATGACATATATGTGATTCATATTATCTGAATGGAGGAAGATATAGCATAAATTGTCAATACAACAGGGACAATTTACAAAACCAGAAAATCTGTTTCTGAATGAGATTTTTGTTCATTATGCAAAAGAAATGTGAGCCAGAGGACATGCTTACAGCAGGGTGACTTTTTCATTTGTGACAGATTTGTGCGTGGTATTTAGAACAAATCTGGGACTACAAGGTGACTGTATGTCCGTAGATAAATGAAATCAACTACTTTTCAATAGTTTATTAACATTGTTCCAAAATCAAAACCTTTTAGAGTTGTTTGCTCACGAAATGTTTACAACTGCATCTCTTGCAGTGCTTCTTAGAGAGGAAGAAAATAGCCCACATGAAACCCATCTTTGTTATGGCCATATTGGCTGGAGCTGTTTTCAAAATAGCTTATATATGTATATTTATATATATGAAAAAAGGAAGTAGTTTGTGACAGACAGAAGTCCTTCAAAAAAGAGGTTTGACAAATTTCAAAGTTCATTGCACTGTGTGCTTTTCACTCAGCAGTGAACGGAATTGCAGGACAAATAGAGATCACCTGGCCTTTAATAAATGCCTTACAAAGTCACATATTTTTCTAGTAATTGTTATTAACAGTAAGATAGTTTTCTAAAACATGAACCTTTATATGATTGTATTCTTCAGTAGAGCTATGCTAGCTACAGCATATTTAGGATATGTAATTAAATACTTCCTAGCCTTGACCATTTAGTAAAAAAAATCCCCATCCTTTTTATATTTTGATACATTTTTCTCTGTTACTTTTCAATATCGTGAAAAGTGAAAAACAAACCTTACACAAACCCAGAACTCTGGTCAAATACCAGGTTAGTCAATAGAGATACTCAGGGAATTCAGTCTTTAATGCACTAGATCATTACTGCTGCTGCTGGATTCTGGGTTGCTGTTGAGATTTTCCGTCCGTGTTTCATATGGGATGAATGAGGATACATTCTTAGCCTCCAGAAGGGCCAAATCCTATAATACAGTGATACTGTTCACTTGGTGTATGGGAACTGCAGGTTAAAATTGCAGTTATTTGGGATAAGGAGAATATGGGAAAAAAAATTGACCCAACTGTGAACACTCACACAAAGCAGAGGGAAGTGTTGATGTGTGGGACAATCAGCTGTTGCAGGCAGGCAGTTTTTCTGAGCAATGGGAGTTTCTGAGTCATAATTCCATTCAGTCTCCTAGATTAATGCCACCTTAAACTAACCTTAGAGGTATAGTGACTTTTTTTACCTTCTGACAGGATTACCATCTTTTTTAAGAAGTTTAAGGACAAATGAATTGACATTTTTAATAGAAAAACACAACATGGTTGGAAAATTCAAATTCTTGCTCTCTGCATGAAATAGTATGTTTCTGGAAGTTTACATTTTTGAAAGATTCATATAATTTTTCAAAGCAGTGCTCCTGAGTATTTTAGGTGGTTTTGGAGCTACTGAAATAATTCCAGCAATAACATCTGTTCTCCTCAGGCTGTTTCACACTAACAGTATTACCCACATGGCTTGTATCAGAAATAGTGTGGCCAGCAGGAGCAGAGCAGTGATGGTCCCCCTGTACTTGGCACTGGTGAGCCTGCGACTCAAATCCTGTGCTCTGGGTCCCTCACTGCAAGAACATCGAGACACTGGAAGGCTCTGTTATTGAAGGACAGCAGAAGTGGTGAAGCATCTGGCCACAAGTCTGAGGAGCAACTGATGGAGCTGGGGTTGTTTATCTTGCAGACTATGAAGCTCAGGGGACATTTTATCACTTTCTACAAGTATCTGAAAGGAGTTTGTAGCCAGGTGGGAGTTCGTCTCTTTTTCCAAGTAACAAGGCATAAAGTGAGAGGAAATGGCCTCAAGTTTCACCAGTGGGGGTATAAATTGGATATTGGAATAAACTTCTTCATGGAAAGGATGGTTAGGCATTAGAAAAGTCTGTCCAGGGAAGTCATTGAGTCACCATCCCTGGAGGTATTTAATAGATGTAGATATGGCACTTGGAGCCACAGTTGGACTTGATGATCTTTTTCAGCCTTAATGATTAAATGATTTTATGGCTGGTATTCATAGTATGAAAAAAATCCAATGTGATAGGAACACAAAAACCTGGTTTGAGAACTCATTGATATAATCCATCTTACCAGATTTCAAAATTAATATAAAATCCACTTAAATCCAAGAACTTAGTTGCAAAAGTGTATTCCAGTTTCCAATAGGCAAATGATTGTTTCACAACATGTAGGGGAAACAGTGTTCCTACTCACATTATAAATAAATAGATACTAAGTTATAGCAATTTATTCTGAAAAATGGATTACAGCTTGATATTTTACATCTTTGAAGAACATAAAAAAGGAATACGGGACGTTTCAAATATTACAGATAACCTTACGTCACGTACCTTGTTAGGTGATACATCTAATAGCATGGTGTGAGCACATTTTCTAAATTCTCATTACACTTGTGTTGTTTTCTTCAGAAGTACACTGAGCAAGAGTCACATTGGGAAACACTTTAAAGAGAAAATCCTTGCAATATGTTATTGATATGTGTACTGAAGATTTTTGGGTGAGATAGTGACCAAACTAAAATGCTTTGCGACACAACTACTTCTTTCACTCAAAAATACTTGAAATGGGGATTACAGTCCTAATAATTTTACAAACAGTTTTTGTCTACAGGTATGGCATATGTGGTGTCACACTGATTTTGATTTTTTTTAAGTCATAGGTATAAAAAATGTAGTAGTTTTTATATTTGCCATATGAAGATTATATTTTTTATCATACAATTAAAAAACTACCTCCCTTGGGAAGCTAGTATTGAAATTTGTTATGTGCATTCAAACTTGTTGCAATATATATTCATTGCCAATAAACAACTATTTCTCATAAATATTTTACATGAATCAAAAATAGCTTAAGAGCAAGGTTGAGTACTCTAGTTTATTTAAATGCAAAATTAACTTTATTTGCGTATCACCTGAGAAAGTATTCAACCTTCATTGGGCTATAAGTAATTCAGAACAATATTGAATAAAAGGACAAAACGCAGATGTGACTGAGATTATGAGCCTGTATCTACTACTTGTGAAAGAAATTAGAGATTAGAGAACATCTATATTTCATTATTAGAGCTATTTTACCTAGTCAGTTATGTATTGGATATATGTAATGAATCCACTGGTGTACCACGTAAACAATATACTTTGTACAACAGCTTATGAAGATGAAGCTAGAATATCAGTCAATGCTTTTTGCATTTTTGTTCACTAATCATCATCACTGCATACACAGTGGAAGTGCTTTCAGAAAATGCCTGTAGAAAATGTGTATCTGGAAAACAAATAAACTAATACACTGATCCCAAAAGTTAAAGTATCAAAAAATCATACATACTTTAGTAATAATAAAAACATTCTGTCTTACAATCATGGACTAAGATTTAATTGAAACCTTGGATTGAGGAATATAAATATAGTTAAAAAGTAGAATTTTATTAGGTAAATCAAAGGAGTAAATAACATTTATTTTAATATGATGTGTCTCTGAAAAACTTAGACTTCACACATGAACAAGTTAAAGTATACTGGTTTTTTTCAGAATATCTTGAAAAGCTATTTCAAAAAAAATAAAAGTATCATTAGCATGTTTAGACCATTTTATTCCTTTGGTAGCTATGTTAATTTCTAAGCTAAATTATAAATTGAGTTTCCTATTCATGTTTCACTCCTTATCAAGAAACTGTTTATGTTACAGAGAGCTACTTGCTATGTGAGTAAGCACAGTATAATAGAATGCTTGGTGCAAGGATAACTTGGTGTATTTTTATTTTTTAGTCACAAAACAGAGGTATTGCCCAAAGATAATGAAAATGGGGATGGTGAAAATTATGTTTATTTCCTCTTGCTCCTATAAGCACAGGCTATGACATGTATGAGCATAAATGTTTATGTGTGTGCATGCCTCTGTGTGTGTGCGCGCATATGTACACGTCAAAAGCATTTTAAGAATGCATATTGAATATAAATTAAAATATATTCTTTGCTAAGTCTTCTAATAAAGAAATGCAAGTTCTTTATCATGGTAAGTAAATGTTTTCAGTCAATTTCTAGGTTTTTCTAAAGAGCATGAAATATGGTATATTTTGAACCAAGAATGGTTTTAGGCCAATTTCATGTCTGAGATCAAATCAAGTCTATTTCACTTTTGTTTACAGTCTTGTTTTTAAATATCTTTTTGCCCATATGGGAAGCAGATTAAATTCTAAGGAAGTTTTTCTGGTTTGTCTTGGTCCAGTCAAGTTGTGTAAAACTCAAATAATCATTTTATTTATATTAGTTCTGTTCAAAGTTCAGGTGGTAGCTGTTTCTTAAAACATTCTAATGAGGATGAATAAAATGTTAAGTCATTGAAGAAAGTAAATGAACGTATTATTTCCTCAAGGTTACAGAACAGATTAAAAAAATTGCATTTCCTATGTAAAAAAATAATTTAGTGATTTTTAACTTTTTTTTTTGTTTATATTATTCTTTTTTAATAGCAC
Organism: Cettia cetti; assembly: GCA_013401135.1. Classification (NCBI taxonomy): domain Eukaryota; kingdom Metazoa; phylum Chordata; class Aves; order Passeriformes; family Sylviidae; genus Cettia; species Cettia cetti. The sequence continues at coordinate 26,037 of VZUI01081009.1, read as the reverse complement.
ATTAATTTGGGGTTTTTTTTCAGAAATCACTTTTAAATAAAGTACTGCATTGTCACAGAATATGATACATTTTTTCAAATATTTTCAATTTGTTCTTCTTGACATCTTATGTTTATGTGCAGTTTGCATCTTTTTTGTTTTTCAATTTCAAATGTAACAGATTTTGACATTTTTGTTACATTTTTTGTACTAGTGTTTTTTTTTATTTTTGAGAACCTGCTGGTTTTGAATTCTCTTTTTTCCCTTTATTCTTCTCCTCAATATGATCCCAGGAGCCAACACAAAGAAAAGCGCAGATGATATAACCAGTAATGATCGTGGTGAAGATGAAGGTATTTTTTGTTTTTTCAAAGCCTGACCCTGATGCATGAACATAAACTTTTCAATTTTTGTTGTAATAAGAATGATTATTGTTATTATTATTGCTGTTATTTCAACATGATTTTTAGTCTTTTATTTGCAGAAGCTCACATCAGTGTGCTTCTTTGTTTTCTTCTTTAGAATTTACTTTGATTGTTTTTTCTTTTTAAAATCTAAATTAACATATAGATGACTGCAGTTCCTCCGTGACATAGGTGTAAACTTTATTCCTAAATATGTGTGAAATAACATAAATGTTATTTGAAGCCATATATTTTTCCCCCCTATTCTTTTTTAGGTTGAGAAAATGGAATTTAAAAACATGCATGTACTTTTTTCCCTCGTACATATTTTGTATATTCACTTGTTTGAAATTCATGAAAAAATTCACACATATCCTTCCTTTCACTTCCACTGTTTCCCCAGTGCACATGCTGTACATTGATGCAGTTGAATTGTGCTTTGTCTTTGCTATTTTTATTTACTTATTTATTTTTTTTTTTCTCACAGGCTGTGGTTTATTTCAGGACACAGAAATAAAGGAAGCTGTTGATGTTGGTTTATTGTTTTTTTCATGTAATCAGCTAGCCTCTGAGATACATTCATTCTGACTCTGACCGCATTCCCACTGAAATCAGTAACAATCATTTTCATTGACTTCTTTCATAGTTGGATTGGGTTTCCTGAAAGGAAATGCCAAAAGTTCACAGTGAAGTACCTCAAAAAAGTTTTAGATGAAAACACTTTTTTTTCTTGCCTTGATGCATCAAGTCTATTTGGGGTGCACCAAAATCAAAAGAAGTCATGAAATCTTCCTCTACTCTCACCCTTCCTTTTCCTTAAAGTTACACTGTCAGTTTACATGTATTTACCAAATTAAGAAAAAAAATATTTTCAAATTAATTGAGAAGATAAAAACCCTGGGTAGTTTATTGGTTTAACTGAGATTACTGGACATGTTGCTCTGGCTTCAGAGCAACATATTTATTAATCGTCTCATGCTTGACCAATCCAAAATGTTATTCAATGTCTTTTTTTTTTTCCTGTTTTCTACCATCTGACAAAATTTCAAATGACTTTGAAACATATGTCCTCTCTATTTCCCTTAGAATCATACATACTGCAGTGAGGATACTATTGCCTCTTTTCCTGGGAGTTCAGGTCTATTGTACCTACTCTGTTTATATATAAAATACTATAATAAATACCTCAGGTCTTCGATTCACACTAGCCCTCTACTCCACCACCTTCTCTGCTGAATTGAACTTTTTCTTACAACAGAGAAATACTCTGCAGTGTACTCTAAAATCACTGTTATTTTTGATTATTACCTTCCTATTTCTGTTCAAGATATGCTTTTTTAAAACGATGCTGTTATCATTTCTGTACCAAATTCTGAAGTTAATTTAAAAGTAAAGGCCAAATAACAAGCAAAACCAAAATTACTTAAAAAAAAAAAGATAAATACTTGATTATGGACACATTATTATTTGGCCTTTTTAAAATTTTTTAAAATATTAGGATTTCATGATTAACAAGGGTATCCACTTTAGATCTAAGCATGTAAAACATTGAGCTAGTTTCCTTTATGTTGAAGATAATCATGTTCTTACTGAAGGATTGAACCCTGAGGTAGAACTAGGTAATAAGATTAAATATCGTGCTATGAGACTTTGAGGAGAGAAGGGAAAAGTAATTCAGCAACACAAATAATTCTGTTAAATAATTGCTGCTTTCAGGTTTTTTTAAGGGTTTAGCCGTGCCTTCAGAGAAGATGCACTTTTATGTACTTTCCTGAAAATGGAGTCATTAAAAAAAAATAGGTCCACTAGAATACACCTCATTGCTTTAAATGATCTGTTTAATTGCTGTACTACTCTTATAGTCACAACAATTAAAAGATCTTATCACAAAAACTGTTTTTCTGCTGCTCAAGTAAATTTAAAATACAATGTGTAAGGATGTATCTTTTTGTGGAAAGGAGGCAGAATCAATAACAAGCTTTAAACTCGGACAAGTAGACAAGTGTACATTGCAGCCTGGGCATTCCTAAACTCAACGGGAAATTTGTGATATTTAAGGTAGTGTATACACATGAGTAAAGGAAAAGTGGGACATAGGAATTTATCAGTCAAAATTTACCTTTAAATATGCTCTAATTAGCTCAGTATATATAAAACACTGACTATCTGGTATGTCATTGCTGATCACAATTTTTCTCTCAGTATTTCCTAATAAGCCTGAGAGGAGGGAAGATGTTTGGAAGGCTTTCAAACCAGATCCCTCATCTGTAGGCATTTATTTGTCTGCCTCTCTTCTTCACTCTTCAATAAATGCCTAACCAAAGATTTTTTTTTTCAAAACCTGGTTGAATCAGAGCAGAGACTGCAGATCAGAGACTCTGCTTTTCCTTGTATGTTGTACTATATACTTTAAAGAAGGGCTCTGATTCCATATAGATACACTGAATTATTTGTGAAAGATTTGTATATCTAATGGGAGCTTGCTGAATTGCTGTCTACTTTATAAAGGAGCTTAGCCTCTCTGCACACTGTTTTCATACAGAACATAAGTGATGCCTTGACGAGGCTGACCTAGAACAGAGACTAGACTGAGCTAAGGGAATAAAGAAGGTATTTATTAAAAGGCCTTAAAGGATACACCTTGGGCAGTACAAGAGTCTGGCCAGGGCTACACCCAAAATGGACCCAAAATGGTCACAAAATGGACCACCGGTCAAAAGATCTCCCACTTTTATAAGTTTTGGTCCATTTGCATATTGGGGTTTAATTGTCCCATTACAGCTTCAGGTTATGAAGTCACATTCTTTCTCTCTTCAGTCCACCATTGTTTGAGCTTTTTGGGCCTGAAAACTTGTACCTGTTGTCCTTGGTCTTCAGCAGGAAAAGGATTTGTTTGGTTTACCTACTCTGTGAAGAGAGCTTACTAGCACTTAATATGAGGCTCAGAACTACACACCGAGGCAGCAGAGAATCGGAAAAACATGAAAGCTAAAACCTAGGGCATCATTTGTTCTAGATTTAGGTATACTGAATCATCATCTGGCATCAAGAGCTGAGTTTTTAGATTAATCTGATCCCAAATATACTCCAATAATTGATTAGCACATCTTTAAAACTGACTATTAAATATGTAATATCAATTTAATTTAACTTTCTTTTAGATTTTTTTTAATTTTGTCAATTTAATTTAACTTATTTTTAGAGATAAAGACCCAGCTGTTTACCTTTTTAATAGCAGTCAGGAATTTTCTACATATAGGAAAAATCATCAATACCATTAACTCAAGGCTATTCTTTGAGGTTTAGCAGCTACCAGACCAGGAAAAGTGCAACGCAAAAGATATAATTTGATTTAAATACAAAAAAATCTGAGCAATGAATTCATATAAATCTTCTCTGTTTGTTAAGTCCGAGGCTGTTTAAAGGAAGGAACAGTCTACTATGTTTTCTTCTACCAGAACAGCTAGATTTTGTGATGTTTTCTCTTTCTGAACTATTGGGAATATAATTTCATAATTATGACCCATGAGAAATAGGAAAATATGGATCATTACTATAATTTTGTTATTAGATGCACAGATACTTCTAAATTGGTATATGTTTGAATCCCAGTATTCTAAAAAAACCAGGATTACTTCATAATATATTTTTTTATGCTTTAAGACATTTCTATTAAAATTAAGTTTCTTATAATACTAAATGCATTTGAAGTGTTCTGAGACCATTTTAGAAGAAATAGTATTTAAAATTTTAAATTATAAATATTAGGCTTGTAGGATGATCCTAAACTGTGTAAACTAGCGGGCATAGTGGTGGTGACATTGAAAACATAGGAAGTAATTAAGATTTTTAGCACTGTTAAAAATTGCTAATTCTATTTTCCTTATGTTTTTATTATTTTATTGTGTTTTCCTTACTTGAATTTTTTCAGACATTCATGATCAGAACAGCAAGAAACCTGTCATGGTCTACATCCATGGTGGATCTTACATGGAGGGTACTGGAAATATGATTGATGGCAGCATTCTCGCAAGTTATGGAAATGTCATTGTTGTCACTATCAATTACAGGCTGGGGGTTTTAGGTAAGTGACTCTTTTCTTCATAAAAATATTTGCACAGAAATATTTTATTGCTGAATTTTTCCACTGATCAATCATAGATATTTGGCTCACTTTTGATTTTAAAACAGAAAAATCTCAGCGATGGATTTTGAATTATGTCCATTTCCATTTTTTATGGAAACTGGGCTAAACTACATTATTTTTGACATCTGCCTTCACCTTAAAGAGGAATAACTGGAAATGTATAATATTTTGAGAACTAGTATCCTTTTCTTAAATAATTTCTATTCCGTGTTTAAAAAAAACCAAAGAAGGAAGTCAATCAAGAATGAGCCCTCAAAGTTTTAAAACAGTTGGTAACGGCAAGAAGGAAAGTATTATTATTTATCTGTATTCATTATTTTTGTGTGCAAATTGGTTTTTAGAGATACATACAAAAAATAGGCCATATACACTGATGGAATTTCTAGAGCGGGTAATAAGCAATCAAGGGGTTTTAAGGAGTACAATGACATTATCTTCAAAAATATAAGAAACTCCGTAATCATGGTGCATAGCATGTACCAAATTTTGTCCAAAATAAGGTTTGTTTATTTCTTGAGGTTCTGCTTTTCCATAGAAAAATAAAATGTAAAAAATGGCAGATAATGGCAGACATTAGAAATATTTATCTTAGTAAAAAAGCTTATATTTTGTATAGAATAGCATACAGAATGCTCAAATGCTCATATTTCTGACATTTTAGATACATAGGGTAAGGCATAGTAATTTTGTTTGTGTGTCTTTTAACAAGGATTTTTGATCTTGTTTTTCTCAATGGCGAAGCTGATCTAAATTCATGATATATACTGTTTTGGAACACACAAGACTTACTTTTCTGAGTTATCTGTTAATTTTGTTCATGTGTTTCAACAACTTTATAGTTCATCAGAGTACTGAGAATTTTTTATCTCGTCCCTGATTTTGACTATTCATTAAATACAAAAGAGTATTTTTTTCTATGATGGAAACAGATTTAAATGTAAAGCCAGAAATATAAAAAAGATATTTATGCACGCAGTCTTGGTGCTCAGAAACATCCAAACAAAACCCAAAACAAACGAAAAACAAACAAACAAACAAAACCAAACAAAAATAAAAAAAAGGAAGAAGAACTGAAGACATAAGAAAACAAATTGTTGTTTTGGTAGTTGTCAACATTTATACCTAGAATCTTGGTAGTAGTTATTTATCTGTAAAAAAGATTATTTAATGCATCTCTTTAAAATGTTTTCTCTTGGTTTCTTAAAACTAACATTGTTGAAGGATACAGATGAGTGTAAACCACTAAAAGTGGTGTAAAATGTTTCATTGTCACTCTGTTTTATGAATCTGAAGGGGAAAGTGCAGTATTTGCATTCGTGAACTCCTATTTTACATGTTTATATTGAAAGCAAAGAGAAGAAAGAGTCAGAATGATTTTTTTTTAAATGTGGCATTCAGGAAAAAAGGCACAAAATAGGCATTTATATGAGAAACAAAATAGTCATCAGGATTTAAAATGGATTAGGAAAAATACAGTGTTTGACTTTCAATATTGCTTCTCAACAGTGGCAAATGTAACTTTCAAGACTATGAATTTTTTTCTTTATTACAAAAGTCTATGTTTGAATTAGAAAAACAGAAGATAGTCAGAAAATGTGTAAACACCTAAAAATCAGAGTAATTGTGTTTTATTTACATTATTTATTTACATTTATTTACATATTTTCATTTTTTCTTGTTGGGTAAAATGTGAATGTGATCATTGAGAACTCATTATATTCTCCATGACCATTGGAAGATGTTAGATGAATTCCATGTATTTTTGACTTTCTTCATAAGTTTAAAAAAAAATTAAAAAACCAACAACCCCCCCACACACACAAATTTCTTCAGAAAAACGACAATGTGGAAAAGAGAAATGACTATTCATTCATAAGAGTTTAAAAAGTAGTGTGAATAAGACATACAGTTTGAATATTAACAATATTTGTATTCATTTCTACTAGCCTGGGTTACTGAAGGTCGTATATCCATAAATCTGGTATGTTTCAATGACGTTTGATTTGTAAGTGCATACACAAAGTCACATACAAACCTTTTGTTAATGACAGAAATGTATAATTCTATCACTATTATCTCACCCTGTAATGAAGGAACATACATCGTATTGATCACAGTGCTGAATTGCTGGAAATGCTAAATTCCTCTGGAAAATTAACTTGAATGGACATGAATACTGGATCTTATACTCTCCATAAATGTTAGTACTGTTCTTTAGGTACATTATTTTTCTTTCAGTCTATATGTGTCATTAATAGCAGTAGATAGAAAAAGTACTACGAACATGTAGATAACCACTGGATGGTCTTAGACAAATAGACAAATCACAGAACCAAATCAAAGAAATGGTTTGGGTTGAAAAGGACTTTCCAAGACCATCCAGTCCAACACTGATGCCATGGGAAGGTTGCTCAAAATTCCATCCAATCTGACCTAGAACACTTCCAATGATGAGGGTTCCAGCATCTCCCCACCCTCATAATAAAAAAATTTCTTTTGCCTCATGTCCTGCCACTGTAGGCCTGTTTAAAACTTTCTCCATCTTTCTTTTAAACACTCAATGTATACTGCAAGGCTCAAATAAGATCTCCTAAGAGCACTTTCTTCTCCAGGTTGAGCAGTCCCTGTTCAGCTTTGCTGATAATTTTTGTGGCCCTCCTCTGGACCTACCTTAACTGTGGCTTTCTTGTGCTGAGGACCCCAGAGCTGGATGCAGCACTCCAGGTGGGGTCCTACAACATCAGAGTAGAGGGACAGGATCACCTCCACCAACCTGCTGGCCACACTACTTTTGATGCAGCCCAGGATGTGGTTTGCTTTCTGGGCTGCAATGCATATTGCTGTCTCTTGTCCAATATTTTCATCCACCATCACCCCCAAGTCCTCTCATTCATCCCTAGTCTGTAAAGTACTGGGGTGTCTTCCAGTGCTGGTACCTTGCACTTGGCTTTCTTGACCTTCTTGAGGTTCCCACTGGTCCACTTTTCAGGCCTTTCAAAGTCCTTCTGCATGGCATCCCTTCCCTCTAGTATGTCAAGTGCAATATTCATCTTTCTGATGTCCACACACTTCCTGGGTGCACTTAGTCCACCTATGTCCTCAATCAAGGTATTAAACAGTATTGGTCCCAGTATGAACCTTTAAGGAACACTGCTGATTATTGCTTTCCACTTGGATATTTAGCTGTTGACTGCACCTTCTGAGTACATGGCCATTCACCCAGTTTCTTATCCATCCAATGGTCCATCCATAAAACTCATATTTCTTCAATTTATTGTTAAGAATGTTATGGGAGATCTTATCAAATTTCTTAAAAGCATCCAGGCAGATAGCATCGATTGCTCTTTGTTTGCTATTGACAGAGTCACATTATTGTGCATGGCCTCTTATTATTGTAGATTAGCCAGGCATGATTTGCCCTTGGTGAAGCCATGATGCTGTCTCTAGTCACATTTCTGTCTTGCCTATGTTTCAGTGTGACTTCTATAAGGATATGTTCTATGATCTTCTTGGCCATGGAGGGGAAGCTGACTGGTCAGTAGTAACCATTGTCCTCCTAAGCATCCTTTTTAAAAAAGATGTGATATCCCCCCAGTCACTGGGGCCTTCTTGTTTTTCCAATATGGTGGAAATTGGCTTAGTGTCTACATCTTTTATTTCCTGCAAGACCTTTTTCTTGGGCCCCATGGACTCCTGTATGCTCAGGTTCCTCAGGTGATCTGAAAACTGATCTACTACAATTGTTGGAGACAATTCCCCCAGTCTCTGCCTGAAATTTTTGGGATTTGACAGATGTAGGAAGAGAGATTACCAGAGACAAATGAGGAGCAAAAAAGACAGTTAAGTACCTCAAATTTCTCCATGGCATTTTTCAATAGTTCTCTTTCTTATTTATTGTGGGAAGTACATCTTCCTTTTTTGAGCAACATATCTGTAAAAGCCCTTCTAGTAAGTCTTCATATTCCTTGCCAACTTCATCTCCAGCTGTCCTTAGCTTTTCTGATCCAATCCCTACACATCTGGACAGCATCTTTATCTGGTATATGTCCTTGGTTCCATTTCCCCAAAGTATGGCTACAACAGAGATATGGAAAAGTCTGGTCTACAGTAAATGAAAAGACAGACATCTGAGTCAGAAAAATACCTTTTGTTCATGTATATGCAACATCATGACATTCAGGGTTATAAATCATTTTAACTGAGTCATAAAGACAAATATTTTCATCTCTATCTTTTCTCCTTGCATATGGCTAAAATATAAGTCTTTAGATTGTGCACTGAACAATATTTATCTGTAATTCTATATTCCTCCCTGTCTTAGAGGACTGCAGAGATGCTCTGGGAATAATTTCTCTCTCTATCTATCTCTATCTAAGTAGCACCACAATGAAATAGCAGACAGATGGGCCCAAGACTTTCCAACTTTTAAATTATCTCTTTCTTTACTTTGAGTTCTAGAATTTCCTCTAATTTCTAGTTCCCCAAGAATGCATGCAGCAATAATATGGATTGTTGTTATTTAGAAGGCCATATTTTCCATTTAAGTATATGCATTTATCAGGTTGCCTTCTGTGGAGAGGATACTTTTGGGACAACAAAATAAAAAATGTTTACATTTTGCATCTACTTACTATAGTGGGCACTATTTGAGGAGTGCTGTGGTGCTGAGTTTAATTTCTTGTGTACTTCAAGGCTTTATGAGGATTCTGCCTCTGTCCAGATAGGCAGGTTTTACTCATACCTCACCACAGTGATGACTGAAGATGCTACTGGAGTTAGAGGAAGCTGCTAAACTGTCCCAATGGGAGGAAATGCTCCCGTAAGAAAAATTCAATTTTCAGGATTGAAAAAATTCAATTTTCGGGATTGAAAAAATTTTCAGGATTGAAAAAATTTTTCAATTTTCAGGATTGAAAAATTCAATCCTGAAAAACACAGAAGTAGTAAATCCCATGGTTGTCCCCATCCCTCACTACATGCTTTGAGCATTGTCTAATTTTTTTATTATACATGTAAGTTTTTCAAAAACTCAGTTGAGTTTTCAAAATTCAAAAGCTATTTAGAGAGTTATTCAACAAACATAATAGACATTTATGAGTGGTAGGAAAAATAGATATCCCAACTAAAAGTATGATCTAGTGTTACAAAAAAATTGAATGGTTTGAATGACCTGACTCACTCAATCTAGACAATGCTCAATTCTGCTTTATTATCTACATTCTTAGTCTTGGTGGATATGCTTTTAGAAGTAGCAACATCTTTTCAACACAGCTATAAGCACTCCTTTAGTGCCTTTTTCAGGATTATGTTGGCAGGAAAAATACAAGAAAGGGATTTATGTTTAATATTGTTTTAGAGAGACATAACTTGAATCATCTGTCTCATGGTGAGATTTCCATATGTTGAATCTCTTTTAGATTGTGTAACAGCCGAAAGTAAACCTGACAACTCACCCTCCCAAAAAACAAAACAAAACAAAAAACTACCAACCAAACAAAATAAGAAACCCCAAAACTCAAAGCAATAAAATCAAAGTCCTATAATATTTCTTTATGCAATTAAATTCAATCACAGCGCTACACATTTTCAAGAAAAAAAGCTAAACAATCTTCAAAAAAGTTGCCATATTCAAAGAGGAATGTTCTTGTGTGCCCTATTAAAGACAAAACCAGAGATGATTTCTAGGCATATGAATCAGGCATTTGGAAGCCAGAATCTTATTACAGAAAAAAACAAGAAATGCAAAACCTGATGTGAATTCTAGAAATACGAATGAGGTATTTTGGAAAGTAGAACTAAATGAAACATCTACTGCAGTAAAATGAGACACATTAAGAGTTCAGAATTGTAAAATTGACTTAGCATTTCCAAGACCCCTTGCAATTTAACATTTTCTTCCTTTTAGAATTCTAAATCATGCAGATAAGGATAGACTGTCTCTCATCTATCTGCCTTTTTTGGTAATAAGCATCCATTTTAAGTACCCTGTCTGAAAAGGCTGGACTTCCTTTTAGCTGAAATTATATCCAATGCAATATAAATCAAGTTTACAAGGAAGCTCCATACATCTTCAGGTTAGTGAGAACCTTAGCTTGTTCTGTTTCACTGAGTACATATTGGGAAAGTTACAACTCTGACAGAGTGTATGTTCTAAAGGAACTGATGAGGATTTGACTCAATATTATAGGTCCCTTCCAACCGAGCTACACTGAGTTCTGTTCTTTCCTGTTCTATCCTGTTCAGCAGTAATCAAATAAAACAAGCAGAATACAACCCCATGGGCCAAATTCTTGTGTACACTACTCTACAAGATGTTGAACTTCATCTTCAATAGTGAAATTTCTGTATAGAATTGCTCCTTATTTTAAATTTGATGTACAGATATCTGTTCCCTTTTTGCCTCTGGACAGCCCTTCTCTACCTCCAGTGTGCGTGATTCCACTAGTACAGGAAACCCAAAGGTGGTCTCCTGGTAGAAAAGGCCATAGGTAATAAAACACGAGGAATGACCCAGGGAGCTGGAGTGTGCTAAGTAAATCAATTTCATGCTTACACAGGAAGGAGGTTTATTTAGACTAATTTAATCATATTGTGACTGTTTTTATTATTGCAGCCAATACAACCTTCTCTACATTGCCTCACTTATATCTCTAATCTTCATGCAGACTTCCTAGCCAGTTTGGTTCCTCATTTTCTTCTCAGTTGGCTAAAAATTTAGCCAGTTAGCTAATGTCAGTTTTCACAGCTGATTTTCTAGTTCCGTGTAATTCCTAAATTCCCAGAATGACACCTGTTAATCCCACTGCTATCAACATATTTCTGTAGACATTGAAAATATTTTTTAATTTTTTTTTCTTTTGGTAAAACTTACATTTTTCTCATATTTTAATTCTATTATTACAGTCTCAGAAATTGGATTTGTGCAAATGCAGCTCATAAACTGTATCCTTGAACCTTTTGATTCAGACTCTTCCATTTCAAATATAAGAAGCAACAAATACTTAAGTTACAGTGTCATAGGAACCTATGTGTATACTCATAGAGCTTCAGAAACTAGGTATATTGATTGTTGAAGTGTAATTGTCAAAAGTGGGAAGCAACTTTTGACAGAGAGTTCCTTTTACCTAAATGCAACAAAATCCACTTTCTCCAGGCTTGATGGATTGATCCGTTGACTAAGAGAGTAGAACATTTTCTTAGAAATTTTTTTTACCATAACCTGTATAGTAGAACAAAAAGCTACAAGACAGTGTAAAAGGAGCCTTTGGGCCTGATCTGTGAGCCAGTTACTAACCCAATGCATGATGTGCTTGCCCAGCTGTATGCTGGACAATGTTATCCAGAAAGATATTGTGAGAGACATATTTTTAGTACTATTATGAAGATTCTTGCTGGCTTAAAGAAATGCATGTTAAATTTATCATTTTGTAGGAGATAATATTTTATACAGAAATTAGAAGGAAAAAAGAAAAAGAGAAAAGTGTAACTTAGTCTATCCACCCCTGGAAATGAGCCTGTTAACATATAGTGTGTGTGTGTGAGGTAAATGTCATTACGTTGCTCACAAGGAGACAGGGGAGCATCTTGCAGAGGTTGGAAGAGTTTAAAAGTTGCATGATTGCAGGAGCTCTTGGAAGAATAGCCCAAAACAAAAACATTTTTTCCTGAATTTTTTTATAGTTTCCATATGACTCCTTGCAATGAGAGCCTTTCAGACACTGAAGGATCAAAATACCTTTACTACTTTAAAATACCTATTCACATAGTATATGAATACACAGTATAGAGAGCCAAAAAGCATGCTTCTAGTGTGGTTCTGAAGTTTCCATTTTAGAACAGATGGATTTTTTTATTTAATATCTCCAAATTCCTCTATAAAATATCTGAGAATTTTGAATGAATTTTCTGGTGATGGATGTTAAATGCATCCTTTAATAGATATCTGCAGGTAAAGGTTAACAGCTGAGAAAGGCCATCCATTTTTATCTTTTCACTTCTGCTTTCTAATTGAAAATTATGGTTTCCATGTAGGAAACCAACATAATATGTCCTTTTGGCTTTCATTAGTGCCAAGTCTCCTGTGATAGCCCTTGTTCATTTGATGCTCACGATGATTAGAAGAAAGCATAAGTGTACTGAATGTAATAAAATTACTGTTGAAAAAGTGAGAAGGACAAAATTATTTAAGAATTTTCCATTTTTCTGCTCCCCATTTTCACACCATCTGTGGATTGTATAACATATGTTTCCTAAAATTAAGTACCCCCACTTCGGCATCTAGGAAAATATAAAATAAATACTTATACTTTAGAAGATTTTAAGAGAAAAGAATAAAACCAGAAGGTACCTAAGTTTCCTTGCTCATACAATCTTAATTTGCATAAAGTCAGATCTTAGACATGTAAAAAAACAAAACCAATTTCTGTAAGTATAATGAATCAGTTTATGTTTTTGTTGCTGCTAGAACTGTTAAATCAGTGTTTAACATTTACTCAGGTGAGAGACTTTTTGAAACAATTTAATGATTTAATGATTATTCACATTTCTCTTGTGTTCCATTTAAAACAAGTTGTCTGATTGTAAATATTTGTGCTCCTTGAAAATATTTCTACATTTTAATAGCAAATAGGTACCTAACTGCATCATGTGTCTGCTATAATCTCATCTGTAATGACTAGTTGAGCTTCTATCAGAAGAAATTTCAGTCAAATAAGAAGGTAACAAATAAAACATTGATTTACAGAGATTGTCTAGCCCACAACCAAGCACCACATTGAGACTAATTAATCATGAGAAAAATTTCATGCCTTTATACTTTCAGTGGGACTGCATTAGTCCCCAGCAAGACATAATTAGTGAAATTTTTCTTCGTTGAGAATCTTTCAGGGAGAAATATGCCATTGAAACCTTATGTTTTTAATATAGATGACTTAGCTACTGGAAACTTCTAGGAGATTTGACTGCAAAGCTCCTTAACTTCTGTGTAGTTTTCCTTTTACCAGAAAATATCAAGACAATTCCTGTTTCTTGAACAGAGGGGAAATAAACCAAACCAGCAACCAAAAAAATCCCACACTTTCTGCATGCAATTTCTATTTTACTGGGGGAAGTAGGATGAATCAAACACACATTCTGCCCTAGATTGTTAATTGTTTTTAATCAAGGACTTGGATTAGTCCTTGATAAAAATACAAGGACTTAAATTCTGAATATCCTTGAATAAAGGGTAGCTTACAGATGTTGTACTCCCAAAATAGAAGAGAGAAAAAGCTATGACTCATAAGGTCCTAATTTCATCTTTATTTTTCCCTTGCTCTTGGGAAAAATTACATCGCTTCAATTAATGACTTCTCCAAGCAAAAGATTTCTCTTTTCTGCTAATGTGGATTAAAGAGTGACAAAAAAAAAAAAAAAAAAAATCTGTACTCTTCATAGTAGTAGAGTGACAGGAGAATAATTGTTTTTTTCTATGCAACCACAACCAGGAGCTCATGGCACTTTGTATCTGCATATATATATGCACATGATCCCTACAATGCTAGACTCAAGATTGTTTCTTTCTGAAATGGTCTTATCTTCATTTTCAAATGCTGCAAATGCATTTTTAAAGAAAGAATATTTCATTCACTTATCTTGATGCATGGAAGTTTCTGCTGTTTTTCAGAATGGCAGAACTTGAATAAGTTGGTTATTTTATGAGGAAAGAAAAAGGGAGCCTTTGTGAAAAACCTTTTCTGTCATGCATTTAAGCCTTAAAACCAGCTTTGATGCCATCCTCTGGATGGATTCAAGGACATTCTTCTTAAATCACCGGGCCCAAAACTGTACTCAAGGTGAGGCTGAATGAATTGGGATAACTGTCTGGTTTGGGCAGCTGGTGATGCACCCCAGGGTGGGGTTTGCTCTCTTGGCTGCCCAGACACCCTGCTGACTCCCTCTGCGCTTGCTGCTCAGCATCCCCATAGCCCTTTCTGCAGGGCTGCTCTCCAGCTGCTCCTCTCCCTGTGTATACCTGTCTTTTGTCCTGTGATTCTAGTCAAGGCTCAATTGAAATGGAAGTTAATTTTACTGAGACCTTTATAGTGCCTACTGAAGCCAGCTAGTCATGCCTGTGGCTGATAAGAGAGAATAAAATTCAGCTAGACTTCTACTTTTCAATAAGTATCAGTAAGTTTTCAATAAGTTTTATCTTTTAGGCTCTGCTAAAAATATATAAAAGAGGTTATTTATTAATAATTTATCTTCATAAGCAATTTTTTTATTAAGAGTACTTTGCCCGCTTATGACCTTCATACAAGATATGGACGACATGGACAACACTTATGAGATCTACTATTTCTCCTTATTAACTGCATGCAAGATATTCAATAACCTGTGGGACAAATATTTTCTAACATTCATGATGAAATCCTACTGCTGTTTAAATCAGTACGACTTTTGCCTTTCAATTTAAGGTATCCAGTTTTCACCTTCATATTGTTTTCCATAAAATGCAATATCTTCTCTTATTGCAGAGAAGGCCTTCCTTTTATTTAATAACTTGAATCTGAAATAATTTGCAAAGATCATAAGAGGTAGCAAATCAACAAAGAAGTATCTCAGCCTGGTAATCAGTGAGCTATATAGCTGAATCATCAAGGACAAATTGCCTGCATCTTGGTACCTGCCAAAGGATGGTACCTAAAAGAAGAATATATTAAATTTCTCATATATGGAAACACCTTCTATGTCATCTCAATGAAGAGAAATTTCATTAGGAAACATAAAAAGACCAGTCACCACGGAAGTTCTAAATTGGTGACATTTTACCCTTTCCACATTTTAATTTTTTTTTTCCAAAGGCAGTACTCAGAATGTATGACTTTGATATACCCTGCCTAGGGGAAATGAAATTGATGTCTTAGGGAAATAAGATACCGCTTTAGAAATTCTAATGAATCACCTATGCAATTTTCTATTTATAAGAAGAAGTAAATAGAAGACAAGGTCAGAAAAATCATATAATCATAGATTCATAGAATGGCCTGGGTTTGAAGGCACCTTAAAGGTCATTTCATTCCAACTCCCATGACACAGGCAGGGACACTTTCCACTAGACCAGGTTCCTCAAACCCATCCAACTTGGCCCTGGACACTGGCCAGGGAAGGGGCATCCACAGCTTCTTTGGGCAATCTGTTCCAGTCCTTCACCACCCCCAGTAAAGATTTTTTTTTCCAAATATCTAATCTAAACCTACTCTCAGTTTGAAACCATTCCCACCTGTCCTGTCACTTCATGCTCTTGTAACAGTCCCTCTACATCTTTCTTGTGGGACACAATTAGGTCACTCTAAAGCCTTCCCTTTTCCAGGAAGAATAATCCCAATTCTCCTTATAGGAGAGTGTCTCAATACCTATAATCAATTTAGCAGCCCTTCTCTGGATTCACTTGAAAATGTCAATGTCCTTCCTGTGCTGGGGATTCCAGCTGGGGGTCTCACCAGGGACCAGAGTGTAGGGACAAAACCATCTCCTTCATCTTGCTGTTAATGATTCTTTTGATGCAGCCCAGGATATTCTTGGCTCTCTGAAAGGCAAGCACACTTTTTAGAGTCTCACCCACCAGCACCCCTAAGTCCTTCTTGGCAGGGCTGAGAAAATAAGAACTAGTGATGTTCCTATGCATTTTATAGAAAACATATATAGTTTGATATGTTTACAATTTAATATATTTTACTTAGGAAAGAACTAAGCATCTTCCCTTTTCTGGTAAAATGAAACATGCTTACTGTTGATTATAAGAAAAAAAAATGCATTAAAAAATTCTGAGCAGGGTCTTTGGTTGGTTTCACTGATGACTACCACATAGCATTGGTTAAAAATGTAATTTAAGCAGACAGGTTTAAAGAAAGTTCCTGTACTGAAGAGTACAGTAACAAAAGTTAGAATCAGCATGTGTCTGAGCAAATTGTGATTTTCTGACTTTCCTTATTTTTAATTTGTAAGGACACCTGCAGGATGATCTTGAAATATACCAGTATTCAAAAAAAAACTACGTCCAATTCAGTGTGCTATAAGTTTATATTCCAAAAAAATGGTTTTCCATTTCTCCTGGTTTATTTTTCTTGCTACTTCCCTGAAATAGAATTATCAATCAAAATCACTTATAACATCCTACATGTGGCAAGTCTGTCTGGTAGATGTTAAAAGAAATTTGGTTACCTTGTCTGTAAGCAACTACCTGTACTTTAGCAAATGAGGCATCTTACAGAATTTACAAAACATTCCAAAACATTGACTTAAGGACTGTAGGCAGTTTGTCCATGCAACTTGAATCCTGAATACATAGATTTTTTTTTTTTTTAAGTGTGGCAAGTTGCACAGTTCTCTCGTGCCTAGGCATGAAAGACAATAGTCTGAAATATTTATAAGGTATACGGGAGATGTGCTATCAGAAATTCAGCTTTAAAAACAAAAAATCAAGGAAGCAGTGCTTATAGATAAAAATTACTTTTTTAGTCTTCTTGAATACATTGTGAGCTGAAGTTTAGGGAGAAATGCAGAATTTTGAACATTCGAAACCCCAAAAGTTATCAGATATTTGCTCTGTTGTTTTATAGTGGTTGTGAGATGGAATATTATTAAACGTCTTCAAGTAGAATTTATTCTTCAGGACAAATAAGTGTTTAAAGAGGTTTATTTAAGCAGAACTGTGAACTTTGTGTATCACTCAGGGGATTAGGAATTAGACTACATCATCTAAGATAAAGCTGTTCATTTACTGAACTTCCTCACAGAGAAATATGTATACTCATGTTGAAAATGTGTAAGAGTAATGAAGTAGCAAGAGGTGATAACTTCATAGACATTGAGAATGCAGAATCCAAGAATACAAGTGTCATTCTTTGAATGCTAGGCTAGTACATTCTGTAATAAGTAATGGCTACTTGAAAATAGCTGCTATAGAAACCTTCTACATGACCAACACAAAAGGTATGGAAAATTCCATAAAAAATGGAATCAATCAATTCACTTTAAAAAAAAGGATTTCAGTACTTTGTGGTTTCAGCAAGCCCCACTCAGCCACTCATTCACTTCTGTACCTGTAAGATCAGGGAGAAACAGGAAGGATAAAAACCAGAAAACTCATGAGTTGAGATAAAGACAGTTTAATAGTGAAAGCAAAAACCACACAAAAAAGCAAAGCCAAACAGAGCATTGATTCAGTACTTCCCATGGGCAGGCATATGTTCAGCCATCTCCAGGAGAGAAGGGAGCCATCATGTTACAGTTATTTGGGAAGACAAACACCATCAATCCAAATGTCCCTCTCCTTCCTTCTTCTTCCCTTCACTCTATATGCTGAGCATGATGTCAGATGGTCTAGAATATTCCTTTGTTCAGTTGGGGTCATCTGTCCCTTCTGTGTCTCCTCCCAATCTCCCTTGCACCCCAGCTTCCTCCCCGGTATGGCAGTAGAAAAAGCAGAAAAGTCCTTGGCTCTCTGTAACTATCACTCAGCAATAACAAAAACAACTGTATTAACATTTGTTCAGCACAAATCCAAAACACAGCCCCATACCAACCATTATGAAGAAAATTATCCCAGTTAAAATGGACACATATATTTATTTTGTTTTTAGTTAAAGTATCCATAGGTGACCTTTTAGACCATATATAATTTTTTAATTCAACAGGAAATTAGTTTAAGAAGTTTCCAATTTCAGCCAAGCAGAGAAAACACATCTAATACAAATGGAAATATTCTCTGTCTTTCCTCCATCCTGTTCAGTTACTAAATAGAAAACTAGGTATTTGCTGGAACCTATACAGTTAATTTTTCAAATTGGTATGTATAAAATGGGTGTTTATCTGAAACTGAAATTTATTTTTACAAAATTAGTAAGAAATATTTTTTATATCTCTCACAATCCTAAATTGTAACATCTTTTAAATTTTTATCTTTCATAATAAGATAATATTGCTAAGCGGAATGTATGGTTTGCAGATACAGTGTTTATTAAAATACTGGCCTTTAAAATAATGATGATACTAATAGCTAAGAGAACAGAGAAGAAGGGAAGAACTATTGAGTAGAATGTTAATTTCTTCTTATGCTACTTCTACACTTTTTTTTTATGTTTTACACAGTTCCCTAATTTTTTCTACAGTTGAAATAAGGTCAAACATTTCTAAGAGCAGCTGTTACAAGAAATTTCTTCTTGCATGGACGTTTCCCTTGGGTGCTGACTCTTTTCTGTCCTGTAAAATCCAAGATTTCCTTATTAAAGTAGCACTTTTAATATTGAATCATCTAAGACTACTGCAAAGATAATATGTTACCCTGTATGATCAAGAAATTACTGACTGCCAACAAGTATTCCCTATTTGGAATCATCCAAACTTATGAGTACTTAGGGAACATATTTAGCATTATTCACTGTTTAGCTCAGGGGAAAAAAAACCCGAAATGGTTGTGCCGTCCTGAAGTGTAAGAGTGAGATATTATGTAAAGCCATAACTCCTGTTTCTCAATTCTTTCAACAACAGTAATTTCAAATAGTAATTGCTCTATTTTTCCATATTCTTTTTTATCATTGCTATATTCAGCTTTATTTAGAAATTATAGCTTGGTTGTGACTTTTTCTGGAAATTTCAGGTCATATGAAATGTTTACTGACTTGAAACCCCTGCAAAATCTTTGGCCCCTGAATTTTTCTTTCATTTCTCTATTAAGGATAGATTAGGACACAGGATAGGAAGTTGGGAGAACTTGCCTTGAACTGTGCAATGAGTAAATCAGAGGTAAAGTTCCTTCATTTTAAACCTTTCTAGCAAACTTGCAACTCTGGACTGAGAGAAGCATTTCACACATCAGACTGAATGCATTTTCTGCAGATCATAGTTGTAGACTCCAGCAAACTATTCCATTTTACTTATGGCTGCATTAGAACTGGCATATGCAAGAGAACAGGAATGGTGTTTGCAGCCTAAAGTCTAGAAATAACATGAAAGGAATAGATCAGAGTCCCATTCTTATGGTTTTCTTGTGGTTCCAGGTAGTTTGTGCACGTCCCTGAAAAGATACTTGCTCACTCAAATGCAATCAAAATGATCATGAATATAAAGCTTGTAAAAAATGAAAAAACTTCCTTGAAAAAGTTTGATTTTTTTTTTTTGTAGACCTGACTATACCTTAATTTATTTCATTGCATATATTTATTCTGTGTAGTGTTTTCAAAGTAATATTCAGACTGTGTTAAATAGCGGATATACCAGTTGCAGTGCAAAGCAGAAAAGAAAATTTTAAAAGTCACCAATATACATTAGCTCCTCTTGGTGTATTCTATCTCCTATGCCACATGAAGCAGTAATCTTTGACTCATTGATGAAGGGACATGAAATGTCATATTTCCTTAAGTTGATTGCTTTCATGTATTCCTCCTATTCATATCATGTATCTTTGTTCTTCCTGGTAACCCAGGAATCACCTTCAAATCCTCTTAGTCAGAACTGACTGTTCTGTATGTATGAGCATCAGACATTCTTGCGTACTGCCTGAGGAGGAAGGGGCTGAAGGTCACTTTTGACACGGTTTCAAGGTCTGATTGCACATTGTGCCATAATCATTTTCTGAAGTTCGCTGTGTATTTTGTACATGGACTGACTGGACAGTTATGTTCAAAGGTGTGATTGACTTCTAAAAATAGAAGTACAACTAAAATGGGAAAGAGCAAAATTGAATGCCAGGGGCAGATAAAATACTCAGACACCAAGTAAAGACAAGGCAGACACAACCAAATCTGAATTAGATAATCACCAAGTGGAATTGAGGCTGAATTTGGTGATAAGGCTTGAGATGAAAGAAACTCCGATTTTTAGAGTAGTTATTAAGCATTTAATTATTTTAATTTAATTTTTTAAAATCTCATGCCCTTTTATTTACTACACAGATTGCCTCCTATTTTTGTTTTTGTGGGTTTTTTTGTAATTGATTAATTATTTAAAGCTTCAGTGCTTTTATATGACAGAAGCTGAGCAACAGGAATCTCTGAATCAAGGCTGTAAGTGTACACTGAAGGGAAGACTTAGAATCTGTGACAGAGGTATTGTGCATGTGGCTATCACTAAGCTGACATCCAGCTTCCCCAGTAAAAGACAAGCTCATGTGCTTAGAAAACAGTCTGATCTGGAAAATGTGGTTTGTGCCAAGAACAAAGAACCCATTAAAAAGAAATAAGTAGTATTTACTTTCAAAACAGCCTTCTAAAAAAAAAGAGTAAATAAATAACACATTATATGTGCATATATTTTCTTCTTCATTAACTTATTTAAAATCATGCCTGTACTAATGTTTAGCTATGTTTGAGAGATTTCCCTATTTTTCATAATCTAATTACATTGTTTTAAATGGTACTTACCTTTTTCTTTAAATCATCTGTTTTGAAATTGCCTGAACATTTTTCAGATAAGAATATTCAAAGCTAATTCATGATATTGTAAATCTAGATTTTGTGTAAGCAAGTTCTAGGCTTTGCATGAATGTGGTAAATTGAATTTTTACGTATACTTCTCAGCAGTAATATTTTTTTCTTAAGTGATTCTAATCCTTATCTACCAAACTTTTTGGGCTCAAATTTCACATCTATATTTCTCAGCCTACCTTCTGTACACAGATAGGTATGTAAATTTTAATAAATACCATGATTATTATTGTGGAATAGACTGAAATAACATACATTTATTTCCTCATAGAAAAGAAAATCTTGTCAAAGACCTTGAAAAAAATCAAAGAAAAACAATTGCCTTTTTCTAAAGAGCAGTGTCTGGTGCAGGGAGAATCACTGCCTTCCTCACTGGTATTAAGAAGTAGAGTTATTGATGAAAACAAGTTCTACTGCATGGTGTACAAAAGATCAGTAAATCATTTTATCATTTAAATCATTTTAAAATGCATTCTAAACATGTTCTGAATAGTTCTGCATTATTTGCCATAAACTACCTCATCTTCTGAATATTTGGTGTTTTTTGGGTTTTTCCCCATGTAAATGTTAACACAATGTTGAAGGATCAAACTCTGCACATTTAGTTTTCAGTGAAGAAGCAGGGATTTCAGCGGTGCCTTTAGAAGACAGAACTTTTTTTATTGTCATGGAACAGATAAACAAAAACTATCACAGCTGTGTTTATATCGAGCCCTGACTATTCAAAGTAGTGGTTTGTTAAACTTGAATAAGAACTTGATACATTGCTTGTTCGTTCATTAATGTCTTTGTGATCAAATTGAAGGAATTGCATTTAAATACATGGAAGAAATGCCCTTTTCAAAATCTATAAATATTTAATTTATGTATTAAATTGATACATTAGATTCTTGTCTAATGTTTATTGATCCTTATTTACCGAGTGCAGATTATATCCAATAATCTAATCTGAGCCTTCAAATGCAACAGAAAAAACTACACTAAATAATTACCAGTGTATAAACAAAAAGAGAAAAGTTGGTTATTTGAGTCTTCTTCAGTGCTATGAATACTGACTGCTAGAATATTATAGCTTAAAAAGAAAGAAGTAATATGACATGTTTCTTATAATTTTCCTTCATGTAGAAGAAAATATAATTTATCCCTTTACCTTGCTGTAAATAATGTACTCTGTTGTGTATCCAAGATGCTTTATTCACATGGGGAACCACATGAGCTTATCTCCATGCTAGCCAAGAGGAGTGAAGGATTGGTCATATCCTACTGAGTGGAACTATCTGCTGAAGAGTAATCTAACAGAATCCAAGGAGAAGTGCACATTAAATATACTTAGTGGCACCTTGTTTGTTAAGACAAAGGAGACAGTGGGTGTGAATGAGCTATGGCTGAGGTCTTGGGTCTCACAACTGAAGTCAGAAATGAGGGGTTGCTGACAGGACAGAGGACATGTGAGTTATAGGGGATTCCTGAGCCCTTAAATGGCTGCTGAGTAAATAGAAAAACTCTGAAACACAATTTTTTTATTTTTACTTTCTCTGTGGATATATCTAAGGTTCCACCAGAAAGTCTTTCTGTTCTTTATGTCTCCCAAAGGGCTGAAGTATGAACAATAGTAGTCCCATAAAATTAGAGCTGTTGGTCTTTCCATGAGCATGAACCATGATTCATTTTGAAATCCCCTTTATGGCTTTCAGTAACTTTATAGCCAGAAGTTGACTAAAAAAACAGGAAGGATGTGAAGTAAGCAGAAGCCTTTTCTCAGCAGGTTCCGTAAGCAGTAGGCATTTAGCAAGGAAAAGAGACTTCTTCAGGGAGTGCTCCCAAGCAGGGGCCTAGTTCAGGTGAAGTTCCCTCCAGGAGAGCCCTCAAATCTCACTGACAGTATTAGGAAAACAAGAAAAACTATGTTTCTTATAGAAATGCTTAAATTTAGTTGATCCATTTAAAAAGAAACCAAGCATCCTTCTTTTAAAAATTTCTTTAAACGAAAACTTAGTATTTTATTTCTATGGGGTTCTTTTGGGTTTCTTGGTGGGTTTTGTTTTTTGGGTTTTTGTTTATAAGAGCTAAAAATTATTAAAATGGGAGAGAAGGATTATGGGATATAAAAATGCAGTGAAAGATAATGACAACATTTATATGGGCTTGTGTATTTCTCTTGCAGCTATGCTGTGCACAAACCACAAAAGAATGGAGACAAAAGAGAGTATAGTGAGACAATTGCAGAAAAATATTTTAGTTTAGTAAATGGAAGCAAAAGTCCTGTCTAAACAATAATGACTTGGTCTAAAACACACTGAACTTCTGAGGTGGTATTATAGTATTTCATTTCCTTAAACAGTAAAAAATGTCAATACCTCTATAACAAGTTAATCAAAAGGAAAAGAACAGTGCCCACACAGAAGCTGGATCTGACTGTTGGGCTTGGCAGGGCCCAAAAAATGTTTGGTATTGTAGACACAAATATATACATAAGAAAAGTTGTTCTCTTTTTATCTCCAAGGCTGTTTCATGGTCCACTGGGTCATAGGAAGTGACTAGATAATCTACACATCAAGACATAAAGCTTTTCTTTTTAAAATGATAGGGTCAATAGCCAAATAAATTAATTTGACACTTGATTCTGTAAGGTGCTGAGCAGTTGTCTCTGATTCAAAATGTCTCCCGTACTTCAGTCTCATTAAGACCTCTGTCCATTAAAAATGTGCTGGGAACTCATTGTTGGAAAAAAAGGAAAAAAAACCCCAAACCTTAACACCCTCTAATCCCACAGATGCAACTATAGAAGATTCATTTATCCAGAGAACCATTTTAGTGTTTTTTAAAGATTTTCTTTAAACCTGCAAGGGGCTGCTGCAAATTTGAGTTGAAACAACTTTTCAATTTTTTTTTTTTAATGTAAGTAGGAAGATATCTTTGTCCTTACATGCTCCCTGTTTTTTAGTTGTTGATATCAGCAATTGGCCTGCTCTTATCTAATATTTTTGAAAGATCGCTCTATTAAAAAGTTATATGGCACCTATGTATTATCATTGTTTTATTGAAATATGCAAACATTAAACACAAAGTTTTTAATTATGTAGTCTTTGATTTTCTGATTTAGAATATTTGTCTGGTTCAAGTCTATCTATACTCAGGAAAGGATCAAAAAGGAAAGGTTAAGTCTCTAAAAGTCCATTAAATAAAATATTTTTATATTTTCAGTTCTTGGGAACATGACATATTATAGGAAAAACAAAAGCTGAAAAATATACTGAGTAAGCAAAACACTGAGTGATAACTAACCACCTCCACCCCAAGCATGTTTAAACATTCTCACACCAGGTGTTTTTCTTACTGCAAACAAGACAGGTTGTGAGAAAGAACAGAAGGAAATAATTACTACAAAAGCTAAGACTAATTGGAGGTTGAGGGGATGGGTGGAATGTCACCTCCTTACCTACCTGCTGCACTGAGATACAACACAGGCAGGTTTTGGATAAAAATCTGAGAATCTAAATCTCTCGGGGGAACTATCAGAAGCCAGACAATGTCAAGCCTATAACTAGCTTATTGTGACCTGGTCGTTGGGGTGGATAACAGTGTGATGGTTACAGCACTCACTTCAGAAGAGTGAAACTGGGGTCATCATCACCTGTGCTAAATGTTAGGGAAAAGGTAACCAGCAATTCTCTGCTGAGGTGTGTTTTCTTATCTTTTCTATTTCAGCCTACTCTTCCTTTTCGCATATTCTCAGCTGCATGTTTTCTCAGCTTGATGAAACAAAACAGTGGAGAGTCCTGTTCAAGAGTTTAATGTGTCTTGGGGGATAGGACACTTCTGGAAACCTTTGCATTGTCTGAAACCACTGCTTTGTTTTACTTCATTTGCTTCTACCTCAGACTGAAGTAAATAGCATTCCTTGATATTTCCTATACTTGGTGGTTAAGGTTCATATCTGACATGGGTAGACTGGATTTCACTTTTCACAATCTAGAAGAATGGCCAAAGATATAAAATTAAAGAAAGAAGTTTACACTTCCTGTCTTTGAAAATGATTTTCAGCCAGAATGAATAAAAATTGGTTGTTAAATAATTTGGTAAATATTTGTTAAACAATGGATGTAACAGACTACCTGTGCAAAGTTGAAATAAGAAAGCACAAGAGTGAAATGGAAAAAAAAAATTGCAGAGCCGTTTAATCCTGACAGAACATCTGGTCGTTTTTGCTACATATGATTCTCAAAATGACTAATTTTCAAACATTTTTTTTAAATGTTCCTGTTCAAAAATATTTTTACTTAAATATATAATGATACTAACTGCATCTATAAGCTTGAATTGATGACACTGGAATACTTTCTACATGAAGCAACAAAGTCACCTCTTGAGGACTTGGGTGGTACAATCTAGCTGGGAGTTCATCTCATTGTGTAGACTGGAACTTACACGACCTGAATATCTATCTATATGTGGTGTATCCTCTTCTCATAGTAGAGGTAGGTAAAACTAGTCTGATTAATTTTAAGCATTTAATTAAGAAGTGGGCAAAGTCTTAGAACTGCTTTCTTCTCTGAACTTACTGCAAATAAAGTCTTGGAAGCTCAGATATCTGAGGGAGATAGATAGCTGGGGAGAGCAGTAGAGGTCATCTACTTTGTCTTCTGAAGGGCTTTTGAACTGTCTTCCATAACATCCTCCTAGGTAAGGTCAAGAAGTGTGAGTTAGATGAGTGGACAGTGGGGGTGGTTTGAAGACTGCTCCAAATGTACCTGCTTAAGCAATGGGGTTTGCCTTGTGCTGGTTTGAAAGCAAAACCAGTGAGAGACTCCAAGTCAGAAGTACTATTTAATAACAGGAAAAGAAAAAAAGTAAAATAAAGTAAAATAAAATAAATTCAATAGTACAGAATATCACTGACAGAGTCAGAATACAACCTGACACCCTGTTAGGGTGGTAGTAGCAGTCCAGATGAAATGGTCTTGTCGAAGCAGTGATCCTGTAGAGAAGGTCTGGTAGCTCTTGTCCTCTGGGAATCCAGTGGGGAAAAGGCCTCCTGTGCTGT